>PVJX010027049.1:0-25214 GCA_004027295.1 Dolichotis patagonum | reverse complement strand
GGCCTCATGCTTACCATAAAGTCTTATATACTCTTATCAAATCTCATATTAGGGAGATTATATGGTATTTACCCTTGTGAGTTTGGTTTATTTCACTTAAGAGAATGGTCTCAAGTCATGTCCATTTATTTATAAATATCTCAATGTGATCATTCTTTATAGCTGAGTAGTACTCCATTGTATAAAAATGCCACAACTTGTTTATCCATTCCTCAGTTGATGGGCACTTAGGTTGTTTCCAAGATCTGGCTATTACAAATTGTGCTGCTATAAACATGGGTGCACATAATTTTTTTTATTTTTATTGTTTTGAGATTTTAAGATCAGGTCTCATCAAGTTGCCAGGGTTGGCCTCAAACTTTTTTCATATTTTTCTTTTTAACTTTTGTTTTGTTGTTTAGGTATCTGGAATGGAACTCAGGACCTTGTGCTTGCCAGGCAGGCACTGTGCCATTGAGCTACTTCCCCAGCATCTGGACTCAAACTTGTGCCTCCTAAAGTGCTAGGATCACAGGGGTGTGCCACCACCATAGGCCTGCCACAAAACACTTTTTGTTCAACATTGTATTCTCATTTCTTAGCACACCATCTGGTGTAGACTAAGTATGCAACATTTGTTGATTAAGTGAATACAATTAAGATGTTTGGAATAGAAATACAATAAAAACTGGAATATAAGCTTCCCAATTTTTAGATTATACTGCAATGATGCTTATGCATACTTTTGCTAGAATTTACCTTTAAGATATACACACATATAGAGTATTTCTGCAGTGATACCCAAGAAAATGTAACAGTCACTGACTTCAGTAAAAGAACTGAGGGCCTGAGGACAGGAACAGATTTACTTTTCAACGACTCTTACGTAGTTTCTAAGATTTAAGCAATTCATATTATTGTTTTTAAAACTACCACTAAAACAAAACCGCACCTGTTTTTTAAAATAAAAAAAAAATTTTTTTTTAATATCTAAGGACTAAGACTTTTTTGAGACTCCAAAAGTCAAAAGGAGTGGCTTTCACATATTTTGAACTTTTAGAATGGTTGGTTACAGGCAGGCCCTGTGCCACTGAGCTACATCCCAAGCCCAAAATGGTTAGTTACTGATACCACACTACATAGATCTAGTCAACCAACATTCAAAAAATGTCTTACTAGATACTACTTAAAAGAGATACAAAGAAAGTACAAATAGCATTCATATAGCAGTTTATAGTTACAAAGCATGATGGAAAAAGCATAGGCCTTGCTTCATAGGTCTACTACTTTGAGTAAATTTTAATCTCTCCTAACTTCAAATTTCTCTTTTATAAAGGAAAAAATTGTTATGGATTCAGCTTTTTAAAACTAGCAATTTCTTGTGCAGAGCTTTGCCATTTTAAAGGTAATCATTTATATTTTGCATAGGTAATCCCGGCAGTTTCTGAATCCTAAAGATATAAAGGGTTTACAGCCAGTTTCAAACAGAAATGGCAATCTAACAATACAAGTGGACTTGCCACCTGAACCCATGGACCTGTCTCCATATTGTATCTCTAACAGTGGATATACTATAGTACAGAGGGTGGCCATTATCCCCATTAACCTGAATCCAATCAAGCATTTCATTGTCACTTCTAGTTTGTAATAACAATCTAAATGATTTCACCAGGATCAATCGGTAATCTGGAAAATTGACTAGGACTCTTCAATGAGTCATGAAAGGAAAGAAAAATGAGTGTAGTATTCTAAGATTGAAAGAAATTTCTGGGAGGCTGAGGCAGGAGAACTGTCTCAAGTTCAAGTCCAGCCTGGACCACGTAGAGTTCAAGGCTAACCTGAGCTACATAGTGAGACACTGTCTAAAAACAATTTTTTTTAAATAGATGAAAAGAAACTTCAAACACATTAATAACCAAATACAAGGGCTGGAGATTTAGCTCAGTGGCATAAGTGCCTGATTGGCGAGTGTGAGGTTGTGAGTTTGATCTCGGGTACCAAAAAAACAAAAAACAAAACAATAGAACCAAATACAAATGGGAGGGGTGGCTCACACCTGTAATCCCAACACTTCAGGAGGCTGATGTGGGAGGTTCCCAAGTTTGAGCTCAGTTTTGGCAATTCAGCAAGACTATCTCAAATAAAACAGTTAAACTTAAGTGCGGGGGATATATCAGTGCAAAGAGTCTAGGTTCAATACCTAGAACTGGAAAAGAAAGAGGAAAAAAGCAATATGTAGCTTTCTATTGCAAACCCAATAAAAAATGTCAGCACTGTGGTTCCCCCTATAGTCCTAGCTACTTGGGTGATTAAGACAGGAAGATGTTAAGTGGGAAACTTATTCAGAACCTGTGTCATAAGAAAATTTTACAAAAGAGCTGGCTGGAGATGCAGCTTGGTGGTACAGAGCCCCTAGATTCAATTCCCAGTACCAAAAAAAGAAAAGAAAAAAAAAAAAAAAGCGGAGGACAGTTTGGGAAAAAATTTAACAAGGATTAGATAACATAAAGGAATTATTGTGGTAGACTGTGATTATGCATGAAGATATTTAGAAGCTCAAGAATAAAAGCAATGTATATTCTATATATATATAGAATATATATATTCAATGTACTACTTTATCTATTTTTCTGTTTTACATGTTTTACAATAAGCAGTAAAATAAAAAGCCTTATGGGGAAAAGTATCCATCCGCTTATTTCCCAACCATCACAATCTCCAGCCACTTACGTATTCTTCCAAAGATATTCTTTTTTAAAAAACATTTTATTGTGTTTAAGTGTAGCCTAGTAGTATTAAATGGATTCACATGCTATGCTACTGTCTATCTCCGTAACTACTTTTATCTTATGAAACTAAAACTGGACCCATTAAACAATAAATTCAATTAATCCTATTTCCCCCTCTCCAGACTCTGCAACCTGCATTCTCTTTTATTTCTATGATTCTGACTACCTTTCACAGATACTTCGTGCCCACATATGCCGGATATCACATACATATCATATATGCATATATTCAATATTAGCACATATAGATCTGCCTGATTCTAACAACTGCATAAATGTGTAATATATTTAACCCACCCTCTATTGATGAATACCTGGAAATTCATACTTGATACTCTTTTTTGAATTAAAAAAAAATAAATTGCAATTGCCTTTAAGCATCAGCATGCCTAATAATGTGCAATTAGAGCACTCAGATGTAACTTCTCTGTATAGGTGCTCTTATTCATTGGGTATTCAAATTAATCCTAAACTTCTCACTAAATGACTCCAATTACAAAACATACAATATAAATAATTCTCACTGAACTAACAGGCATGATGGCACATGCCTGTGATTCCAGCACTGGGAGGCTGAGGCAGGATTGCCATGAGTATGAGGCTAGTCTGGACTACATAGTAAGACCCTGTCTCAAGAAAAAAAAAAATTGTCACTGAGCCATATCTGGCAATGAATACAATGATAATGAATACCTGTCATTGTTCCTTGCTTTTCTTGTATAATAGAAACTACTTGTATTTGAAACATCTAAAAAAAATTGTTTTAAACTACATCTGCTCTAATTACATGTATAATAATCACCACGGTTTTTCCTTTTCAAATGTTGTCCCTTTAATCAAAGCAACTGATTGTGAACTAGCCAGATCAAATTCTTGCACATCCTCTACCTCCTTGCAGGTCATTATGAAAAATTCTCTTTAAAAACCACCAATAGGCCATGTTTGGTAGTGCATGCCTGTAATCCCAGTACTGGCAAGGCTAAGGCAGGGCGATCTCCGTGAGTTTCAAGTCAGCCTGGGCTACACAGCAAGACTAGGTCTCAAATAAATAAATAAAACAAGAAGAACAACAAAAATTCATTGCCCAGTGGTAGACCATTTACCTCATCTGCGCAAGACCCTGGGATTCATGTGCAGACTCACAAAAAATAATCGAATACATCGCTCTAATTAATGGTTTCTATACACTAGGTATGTTGGTACATACCTGTAATCCCAGCATTCTTGGGAGTCTGAGGCAGCAGGGTCCCAAATTCTGGTAAAGTCTAGGTAACTCAATAAAACTGTGTTTTAAAAAAAAAAGGCTGAGGCTATGACTCATTATGAAGGCCCTGGGGTTCAATCCCCAGCAGGGTGGAGGATCCTACTATTTTCTAGTCTAGAGCTAACTCTATAAACTGTAACTGTAATGTAGTTCGCTTTCCTAGCAATATTCTAGTACCTAACTTGGTATAACAAGAAAAAGATGAACTTTGGTATCATATTAATGCCAATTACACTAGCAAGCTTAGCTGAAATGTGCTGCAAAAATCACCTGACATTACAACATACCTTAGTTTTTTGTGACACATCAGTATGTACACTGATGCGTACAAGTCGAGCAAGTACTAAGTAAATCCTAGTTGAATGTGAATATTATCTTCCACTGTTTCATCCCCAGCAGAACTTGAGAACAGAACTTAAAACAAATTTTATTAGTTTTTGTTTTGTTTTTTGAGACAGGGTCTCACTATGCAATACAGGCTGGCCTTGAATTTGCAGGAATCCTCCTGCCTCAGCCTTCTGAGTGTTCAGATTATAGGCATGTACCATCATGCCTGGCTGTGGAATTTTATGACTTCTAATGGGAAGCAGAAAAGTACTAAACTTTTAATAAGTACTCAAAAGTGATGTGTGGTTTGAATCAGCTCAGTATAAATCATTATGGTGGTTAAAGTGCACATGTACTAGATAAAAGAAAAACGCCTGTAAGCCCAGCACTTGGGAGGCTGAGACAGGAGGATGGCTGTGACTTCAAGGCCAGTCTGGACTACAAAGTGAGTTCAAGGCCAGCCTGAACTGTATAGTAAAACTGTCTCAAAAAAGACAATAAAAGGGAAAAACGAAGAAAAAAAAAAAAAGAAAAGTCCTTAACTAGGATGGTAGTGTCAAATTGCTAAATGCTATGGAAATCTCAAACTTCACAACAAAGATGCCTTATTTTTACTCTCAAAGATGACTGAACGGACCAGACTCTGAAGGAAGGGCGATGCAAAGCATTTCCTCTCCATAATTATGCACGGAGATTATGGTAAATCGTAAAAAAACACAAAGCAAGCACCCCGTTATTAGTTGCTATTACTACAACTCCTTCCACAAGGAAGATCTACCAAAGGAAAACAACAGAGGTTGTCGGTCACAAGAGGCTGAAAGGTGTCCCTTGCCCGAGGACTCTCAAACCTTACACACCAGCGTCTAGGGCCTCCTCCCCAACCACAGGCCGACAGGAGGGAGCGGCCTCCCCTAAAGGTCAAGCAAGGCTTTGGACCACGTTTCCTTGCGAAGCTCGGAGCAGAGTCGGAACGCCCCCACGAGAACCTTTACCCTGAAGCCAGGAACATCTTCCGTCCGTAAACCCGCTCGGGCTCCAGGACACGGGGAGACCGGGTGGTCCCGGAGCCGCAGCCTGCAGGGCAGCCACCCAAGCTAAGTTCGCAGCCCCATCGCACGCGAAAGGCAGACCCCCCAGGACCCTCGGGCTCAGCGCAGGGCGGCTCCCCGAGACTCACATTCACAGTCGACCCTTCTCATTCCATCAGGCCGCCATGGGCCCGGCAAGGGAGCTCTCTGGCGTCCCAGGCGCCCCCCTCAGTTTGGGGTCCTGCGGCCCACTCTAGACCCGCTCCCCGCCGGGCACTACCGCCACCAGCGCGCAGGCGCACAGCGCCGCTGTCCCGCTCTTCCCCAGGCCTTCTCAATAATCGAGCTTTATTTAAACACAAGAGTGAACAATGGACACAGCCGGTAAGGCTTTACTCAGAGCGAGGAACTAAGAGCAAGGTCAGCTTGGAGGTTAATCAGTCAGCTGCACCAATGTTGCTGAACCTTTTACGTTCTCCTTTCTCTTTCTGGGCCTCCCATCATAGGTAGTGACGGCTGTTTCCTAAGCCATTCCTGTCTGTGAAACAGCCAAATTTGATGTAAGGGGCAAGAGCTTTAGAAAAAATTCGATTCAAATATGAGCCTAAACTACTCCAGATTGTGACTTGGGGCAAATAACATGTTTTCTTGGAGCCTCAGTTTTGTAAGTTAAAATTACTAGTGAAGTCCTGCGTAGTGGTCTATGCCTGTAATTTCAGCACTCCGAAGGCTGAGGCAGAAAGACCCTTGTGAGTTTGAGGCCAACCTGGGCTACACAGTGAGACTCTGTCTCTAAAAACCAAGCAATGGCCCAGGGTTTTAGCTCAATGGCACAGCTCCTGCCTGGCAAGTGCGAGGTCGTGAGTTCCACCCCCAGTACCAAAAACAAAACAAAACAATTACTAGAGAAATACCTCACAGAGTATTGCTAAGATTAAGACTCCTTGTCTCCAAGGGTTAGTGCTGAGTGGTAAGGTGGGTAGAGTATGTGCTCCAAGCTCCCCAACACATATTTTTTAGGATCTTGTTGTATGGTCCAGGCAGGCCTTGAATTTATGATCCTCCTGCCCCAGCCTCCTAAATCCAGTGATTACAGGTGTGCACTATCACACCGGCTTCCACATTTATTATATGAGGGGTGAGGGAGGTTGGTTTGTTTTCAGACAGGCTCTTGTTCAGGCTGTCCTTGAACTCACTGTGTAGCCCAGGCTGTCCTTAAAATCACAGCAGTCCTCCTGCCTCATCCTGCTGAGTGCCCCATGCCTCATTTATAATTTTAAAAAAAGAAAAGCAAGATAAAACATGTAGAGATACAAATTCTCTACAATGCAGATTTTGTTTTGTTTTGGGTGCCGAACTTGCGACCTATGCGCTTGTCAAGCAGGCGCTTGTGCCGCTGAGTTATATCTCCAGCCCCCTGTATGATGTGTGTTATATCATTATGTAGATCTAAAATGTACCAATTAAATTATTTAGAGATACAAAAACAAAAAAATCAGGCCGGGGATATAATTCAGCAGCACAGTGCCTGCCTGGCAAGCACAAAGTCCTGAGTTGGATTCCTTGTACAAAAAAACTTTAAAAAAAGATTTAGAGCCTGGTGTAGTGACACACGCCTGTAATCTCAGCACTTGGGAGGCTGAGGCAGGAGGATTATTGCAAATTCCAGACCAGCCTGGGCTACAAAGTGAGCTCAAGGCCATCCCAAACTGCATAGTGTGACCTTGTCTCAAAAAGACAAAACAAACAAAAAAAAAACATTAAGTGATATAGTATAGGTCAAGTGTATACCCATAAACATTGACATTCCATCAATATTAATGATTATATTGTAATCACATCCAAAACTAAACAGGCCATAATCTTTCCCTGGAGTCCTTATTTTAGTTACTAAGATTAGTCAGATCAACAAAATTACAATAAGGTTGATAATAATGTAAAGTGCTACTCCTTCCATGTAGGTAATTTAAACTATAACATCTTCATATAGTGCAGCCTTCAATACCCCAAATTGAAATAAACTACTTTCATCTATGTGTCAATATAGATTTGCTTCTAAAAGTTTAGGAAACTTTTAATTTTACATTTGTGACATCACAAGTACTTGAAACACTCAGGTTCTATGCTATATTGCTCACTCTACCTTCCTTTGAAAACATACATGAGCTGGATTTGGTGGCACACACCTGTAATTCCAGTACTTGGGAAGCTGAGGCAGGAGGATTGCCATGAGTTTGAGGCCAACCTGGGTTACACAGTGAGTTCAAACTTGGTCACTGCTTTTTTGCTCATTTTGTTCAATTCTTTGTTTGAGATGAGAACCTGAAGTCCAGCTCCAGAAGGAGAGGCAAGTAATCTAGAACCCTGCAATGTATAGTTGGCGAGCCACTTCTAGAAGCAGACTATACAATAACAGGAAGATCACCACAAGTTCAAGGCCAGCCTGAACTATAAAGTGACACCCTGTCTTAAAATGAAACCACAGAACATCTGTTTATCCTATAATGTCTGTCCCACCTGCCACAGAGAAGTACACCCTAAATCAGGATTTCTCACTCTTTAGCATACTGTACTAACACTTTGGAGCATATACTTCTTCGTCGTCAGGGTCTGTTCTTGCATCTTAATATGTTTAGCAGCATCTCTGGTCACTACATGTGAATAATGCTCCAGACCACCCTCACTTTTATCACAATAATAAAAAAGTATTTCTAGACTGAGGTATGCAAAATGTCTCTTGGAAGGCAACATTGTCCCTGATTTAAATCCATAAAATTATATCCAACCTTACATGAACTCATATTCTTCATCTCTAGCTTCAGAAAGTGGTTACTGGATGCGGGAGCTATACAAACTGGTGAGTTCATGTCTAACAATATTTTTTAACAGAGATTGAACCCAAGACCTTCACATTGAATTAACAACCCCAGGGGCTCACTAAATCTTAAACTGCCCACGGTGGATTGCAGATTGTGCCACCACTTCCAGGTTTTTTTTTCCCTTTGACATGGTCTTACTGCCTCAGCCTACCAAGTGCTACAATTACAGGTGTGTGCACCAGGCCTACATCATCTCCATTATTTATTTATTTTTTGGTGCTGGGGATTGAACCCAGAACTTTTATACTGAGCTACATTTCCATTTTTCTGTTTTTGAGACAGTGTCATGCTAAGTCATTACATTGCCCAGACTCAGCTGGAGCACTACTTACCAGTTCTACTAATGTCTGGTCAAATAGAGACAGGAGTTTAAGGCAAGTCAAACTGCCTCAGCAAGCAGACATGGCTTGCCAAAAACGCAGATCCAGGAAATGTGCAGAAAAACAGTTCCCAAAACCCTGCATCTGGAGACCTACCAGAGAATACTAGCTTCCGTTCTCTGGAGAACTCAAGACACTTTTAGATTAGACTAGACCTGACCTCATCCTGAGGGGTGGGAGATACAAACGATTACTGCTTTGGCTCTTGGCCACTGTGCTCTCTCTTTTGTGATGGTCCACTGTTATCCTCTAAAGTGCACATCTTTTCCTACTTTTAAATGATCCATGCTCACTCTGCAGAGCAGTTTCCCCCTTCCTTTAATAAATTCAAAACCTCACTACCTTCTATGCTTTTTTGTCCAATTCTTTGCTCAGAATAAGAAGTACCTAGAAAAAAATCTCTAGGAGTTCTTAGAAACCCAGAACCAGGTAGCAAACTTGTCATTTTCCACAATGCTTTAAAGCTTCTCACATTCCTTAAACGTCCAACATCAACTTCATTTTCATCAGCAGGTGATTTCTATTTCACAGAGAATACAGGTCATCAAATGAGAACTTCCTTTATCTTCTATTACTAAACAAAACTTACAAAAGCTTCCTCTTAAAGAACAGTTTATTTAATTAGCTTTTCAGTGAAGCAGCTAGCTAGGGAAGGGCCTGAGATAGAGTTGAATAATCAACCATATTGATGGAATTCAAAATAAGGGACAGGATTTCAGAGCAAGGATGAACTTTCTCAGGCAACATGAAATACAGTACCCTCCTTATTAAAGGGAAGTACAGCCACTCCCTACTGAGTTTTGGGGAATTAAAAATACAACAAACAAAACAGTTTTTCTTTAAAATCCCAGTTTCCTTTAAACCCTACATGCAGAGGAACTGGGTTAGAAGCCTGAGTTCCAACTGATCATTTTAAATTCAAAGAGCCACCTGTGATATTCAGACTCTGAACAAATAAGCAATTCTTGTGCTCTGCTTAGCTATAATTAGAGTGGGTTGAGGGGCCATACAGCTACCCACTGAGGACATCTCCTGGAAACCCAGAGCTATTCTTATTTCCAATAAAACTCTCCTAGTCTCCTCCATCACATTATTATAATTGAGGAAGTATTTCCTTTCATCTTTTCTTCCAAGACCATTTCTCCCAGTTGTACTTTGAATTTCCTTTACTCTTATCCTCTCAAGACCTTTATCTATTGCGTATCCTTTCTTTTTCGAGGTACTAGGGATTGAACTCTTGTAAGAAGCACTCTACCACTGAACTATATCCTGAGTCCTGTCCCTCCTTTAATTCAACTGTTTTTCCAGTTGAAATAGATCTTCCTTATCATGTTTCTCCTGTCTTTAATTCTAACAAAAATATAGAAAGCAAAACCGAAAAACCTTGACTCTCATTATTCTCTCTCTTCCTTGTGAAAACCAAAATTTCCAGAGACATTCTATAACTTGTCCCCATTTCTACACCTAAGCTAATGTACCCTAGTTTGCAAACTCTTCATTTTCCTAAACAGCTGTCAGTAGTATCACCAATGACCTCTGTGTTATCAAATTCAAAAGACATTTTTCAGGCTTCTTCTTTGATCCCTTAGAAATATACTACGCCCCCCACCCACCCATTTCCAAGATTTTAAATTCTTACGTGTGGAAGAGATGCTGGACCAAGTTTAAAATAGTTATCCATCTGTTTAAAACTCACCTTCTCAAAAAAAAAAAACTCACCTTCTCAAATTTCTTATTGCTAGGGATTGAACTCAGTATGCTCTGCCACTGAGCTACACCCTCAGCACTCTTATAATTTACTTTGACACAAGATCTCACTATGCTGCCCAAATTGGTCTCCAACTTGCTTCCTTCCTGCTATCTTCCTGCCTAACAGAGGTCAACAGCTAGGACTATAGAACTGAGCCATCAAGCCAGGCTCACTGCCAACACTGAAAAGCTCCTGCCTCTACGTTCAGGGTCCTACAAGGAGCTCTACACCTATAACTTTTCTAATGATAAAGTTTCAGAAGACATTATGCTGTTCTTTGCCTAAACTGTTTTCATAGCCTCCCAGACTTCCCAGACTTCCAGGGGAGAACTGCTTATCTTTCAGTTCCAGAAAGTCACTTTCTCTAGTAAGTCTTTCAGACCCTCCTAAGAATAAAATCATGTTCACTGTAAGGCTCGCTGGGTTCTCTATGTGCTCGGCTTCGTATCTGCCCACTATACTTTGTTTAGGTATGTATCTGCTAATCTAGATAGATCAAAGACCTTGTAGGTCAGGACCTTGTAATCGCCTTCTTTTCCTCAGCACAGTATGTGGCACACGGCTGCCTTCTGTAAACGTTTATTTCCTGTACACTGGACACGATGGAAATCTATGGAGTTAACGGGTGAGTTCCCAGGCTCTCCGCCTGCGTGGCAGGGAGATTTAAACCTCTCGCACGTGATTGGCTCCAGCTGCAGAGGTGTGTCTGCGACCCAGCTGCAGGAGAAGTGCGCAGGCGCGTAGAAATGATGCGCGCAGGCGCGATAAAGGCGCGGCGCCTAGTCTGGTGTCGAGTGTCCGAGCTGCCGCGGCCGGAGAGGAGTGGCCGGAACCTCTCGGTGAGCCGCCTGGAGTGGGGCTGAGGGAGCCGGTCTGGGGGAAGTGTAGGATATCATGAGGCGAAAGAATATGACATTTGAAAAGTCCAGGCTTAAGGGGAGTTGAGGGTGGTCCGGCCCAGACTCGGCAAATTGGGCCCGTGCAGGGACGCCAGACGCCAGAGGCTGGAGGGGCCAATGGAGGAAGTGTGGCGGGTGCTAGTGGCCGGACTCTTCCTGGAAACCGATAAATTCCCAGCCCCGCATTCCCCGCCTCACGTTGTGGTGTGGGCATAATCAGTAGACTGCGTGGTGACCACCGTGATGAGAAAAGAATTGTTTGAAAAGAACACTGTAGGTTCTTGGCATTGGATAGTTATTGCTCTCTAGATAATCCGTCTTCACCTTCGTGCTGCTTCTCAGGAGACGTACTCAAAGGATCAGTAAACGAAGGAATTCTGCAATTCAGAGTTGAAGTAGGGAGGAAGAAAAGTACTGTAAAATTCTTCTTCTTCTTCTTCTTCTTCTTCTTCTTCTTCTTCTTCTTCTGTCCTTAGTTATTAGTCACTACAGTATTTAGAAAAGGCAGCTGATGGTAAAAGAAACCGAAAACATCAAAGTTGGGAAAAGAAAAAGAGTTGTCACTTTACCATTTGTTGTTAGTCATCACCTATGTTGCGAGTGGGAGAAGAGATTGTGACTGGGAGAAAGGAGTTTGGATACTGTTATTTTCAGAGTTGTGAGAGATATTGTAGCGATATTGTAGAGATATCAGTTTGGATACTGTCATTTTCAGAGTTGTGAGAGATATTGTAGATTTTTGTTTCCTGTTGCTTTTTTTTTTTTTTTTAAAGACAGGATCTCATTCTGTAGTTCAGTCTAGTTTTGAACTATGTAGCCCAGGCAAAGCTTGAACGCACCACGATCCTCCTGCCTCAGCCTCCCTAGTGCTGAGATTGCAGGCCTGTGTCATTACGCCTGGGTTCTGTTGCTTTTAGTAGCAAATATTTTAAGAATTGAGAGGGACCTCCTTCATCTGCCTTGCTGCATTTAAGACTGATTTTCAGGCTGGGCGCAGTGGCACATCTGTAACACCAGCACTCTTGGAGGCTGAGGCAGGAGGATCAAAAGTTTGATCCCAGCCAGTGTGATTTAACGAGATCCTTTCTCAAAAAGCCCATTTTTAAAAATTTTTTGAGAAAAGATCTCAAGGTTCAATTTCCAGTAACACAAAATTAATTTTAAAAACCAGGTTCTCACCAGATATAGTAGCACACAACTATAATCTCAGAATTCAGGAGGCTGAGTCAGGAGGACTGTTATGAGTTCGAGGCAGGCCAGCCTAAACTAGAGAATGAGACCTTGTCTGAAAAATAAAACAAAAACTGATTCTCAAATGTACCAGTACAATATTAGTAGTGCATATATGACCTGATAGAAATTGTTCATCTCACTTTTTTTTTTTTTTTTTTGCTTCTGGGCTTTTTTGGTGTTACTGGGGATTGAACCTAGGGCCTTCACGCTGAGCTACATCTCCTGCCTTTCTAATTTGTCTTGTTTTGTTTTGAAACACTCTTGCTAAATTGT
This sequence comes from Dolichotis patagonum, assembly GCA_004027295.1. Taxonomy (NCBI): domain Eukaryota; kingdom Metazoa; phylum Chordata; class Mammalia; order Rodentia; family Caviidae; genus Dolichotis; species Dolichotis patagonum. The sequence goes on along the minus strand of PVJX010027049.1, from coordinate 12,413 downwards.
TAAGTTCCCCAAGTTGGGCTCAAGTTTTCCGTCCTCTTGCTTCAGCCTCCTGGAGCTCCATGTCTGCCTCGACAGTTGTGTCTGTACTAGAGTACCAATAGCAAAATAAGAAAAACTCGTATTCTTGCCACTGACAAAGTTGATGCCTAAAATTTCCAATGATCACTTCTCATTCATTATCTTGACAAGAAGTAATGAGAAGTGGGGCATGGTGGTACATACCTGAAATCCCAGCATTTGGGAGGCTGATGCAGGAGTATTATTACACAAATTCAAGGCCTGCCTAAACTACAAGGAGAGGCCTTGTCTCACATAAATAATAATAATAATGAGTATAATGAGTAGGAAATAAGAGAAACACCTTTTTTGTTTACACATTACCATGTTCCTGTAACAAATCATGTGAAAGTAAATTAAATGATCATAGCCTGCAGTTTAAGTATTTATCAGTCTTTTTTTTTTTTTTTTTTTTTTTTGGTACCAGGGATCTAACTCAGGGCCTTGAAACTACAAGGTTGGCACTTATACCAATGAGCCAAATCCCCGACCAGTATTTATCAGTCTTGCTAGTTTTTTTTTTGTTTGTTTTTTGAGTGCCTAGGGTATATGGATGTGCATTAGAAAATTGTTGCTATCTTAATTCTAAAAACAAATGACTTTTTGTGCCATTATTTTCCTAACAGTATTACTCTCCTTTCCATAAACATTAGAATTTCTGTCTGCATCTTGGTGTTTGTTTCTTAAACTCTGAGTGAACTTTATGTACATAAGCTTCCTTGACTAAAGGTCCTATGTTTTCTAATCATTCAAAACAACTTAGAACAGCAAGAAAGCCTGCAAACAAAAGCAGGCCCTGTGCTCATGACACAACTGTTATTTACTACTACATAACTTTGGCCATTTAGAATGCTGTCTGTCATTACTTTTAACTTTTGTTGTTATTGTTTGATGTGCTAGGAATTGAACGTAAGCCATAAGCATGAGAAACCCTCATCCTACCTTTAAGCTATACCTCCATTCCCAATTTTACTTCATACTTTAAATGGTTTCTTACATAGTGAAACAATTGAAATCATGATTCTGATGTATTTTATAGCTTTTTATAGGACACATTTTAATAAAATATATAATCAGCAAGTGTGTAAATTTCTCATGTATCATGTAAAAATATCTCATATTTTTGCTTTGTATTTTGCAAAATACTATTTTGGGCTTAATCTACTTATTTTTAAAATAAAATGAAAATTAGACTAAAGGTAATAAGATTCAATTTTGTGAGCTATGAGATACTATTCTTTATTGTGATCTAATTCCAGTAAATTTATTTGGTTTCACCAGATAAGTGGAAGTTAGAAAACAAAAGAGAAAAGAGGATGTTTGCCCTTTGAAATCAGCTGCCTTCCTCCCCCTCCCTCCAATAAGTGTTTTTTGTTTTATTTTCCCCTTTGGCTCCTGTATCTCATACAAACTAGAAAGCTGCTTTTTGGCCATGTTATGTATGAGGTGTAATCTAAATAGATGGTGAATGTTTTTAAAAATGTTATTACAGGGGCCAGGCAGGGGCATAAGTGCCTGTGTGGCAAGTGCAAGGTTATGAGTTCAATCTCCAGTACCAAAAAAAAAAAAAAAAAAAGTTATGACAATAAAAGATATTAAACCCCCTCAAAGTACTCCCCCCCACTTAGAAAACACTTGCCACATCATTCTTGCCACTAGGTGAAAGTTGTGCTGTGACTACTTGTATGTCCTGAATCAATTCAAAACATTTATCTTTTATGAGCATTTTGACTTTGGGGAAGAACTGGTAGTTTCGTGGTGCTTGATCCAATAAATAAGGTGGAGGAGGACACACCATATTGCTTTTACTAGCCTGCCTTTTTATTGGATGGCACTTGGCAACAACATTCATCATATTTTTGGTCACATCTCATAAGGACATTCATGAAAGAGGACTTCCAGAATTGGTTCAGAAAGTGACAAGAACGATAGGATAAGTTTGCTCAAAATAAGGGAAATATTTTGAGGTAGATTAATGGCAATGTGTCTTATACTTAATGCATTTTAAAATGTAAATATTCCCTATATGTTCCAATCATCCTTGAATATGTCCACTGTTCTGTTGTTGTTTTGTTTTTGGAGAGGGTCTTGCTGTGTAGTCCAGGCTGGCCTTGAACTTGCATTCTTCTGCCTTAACCTCCTGAGTGCTGGGATTACAAGTGTATGCCACCAGGCCTGGTTTATTTTTTCTTTTGAGATAAAGTCTTGCTAAATTGCCCAGGTTGGACTTGGCTCCTTCTGCCTCAGTCTACCAGAGTGCTGGGATTACACACGTGAATCACCATGCCCAATTTATGTTGCCATTTATAATGTATGATGTTACTTGCATCCAAAAGTGCTAGATTTTTTTTTTTATCCTAGTACCATATTTAGAAGAGCAGATGATAGGAACTGGTCTTTTGTTGTGGTGACGGTGCATAGAAATGCAAAGCAGATGGATCCAGTACCTTCAACAATTAGAAGAAATGGGATTATGGAGCCAGGAAATGGCATGTACTTTGTGATTTTCTCTCTCTTTTTTTAAAAGTGTCATGCTGGGAATCAAACCCAGGGCCTTGTACATGCTAGACAAGTGTTCACCAATGAGCTATACTTCTATTTCTGTGCCTTTTTAAAGATTGGATGTGAAAGAGGACTCCATTTGCATATATGGTGAATGTTTTTCCATTTGTATTTATTTTAAATTCACTGATGTTTTGGTTTCACTTTAAGTTGCACTGTATTGTATTTAAACCACTGATCACTGAATTTTTCTGGAATTACCTCATCTTGTTGATTTTTGTGAATTCTGAAACATATTTAAAGTTTTTTTAAGTTTATTTTGACAGTTTCCGACTATTGAAATTACTTTAGATCTCCTAATGCTTATGAGATAAAATGCAAACTTTTTGGTATAGTATACAAAGCTCTTTCCAATCTACCTTCTGTCTGCCTTTTAAAGCCACTCTGGCCCCTACACACACATACTCCTGCCAGACACCTGAGACTGTTTATTGTGGCATTTCTTTAAAAGTCCAACAGCATAAATTTTTTAGAGTTGGTCATACTTGAATTTTGACTTACATAAATCAAAAGTAAGGGTTTTTTAATTTTTGTTTTTCTTGTAGTGAATTGCAGCTAAGCATAATCTCTTCTAGGAGCTGGCACTAGACCCTGACCCCTACCCTCCCCCAGATATTTAATAATTATTAAAATAACTGGGACTACTCAGGAAGCTGAGACAGGAGGATTGCAAGTTTCATGCCAGCTAGGACAACCATAGCAAGACCTCATCCCAGAAAAGAAAATTGTAATAGCATTATTGAACACCTTGCACTGGTGCTGTTTTTTGGTGCAGAGGATTGGCTTCCTGTATGGTAATGACATCTTCTATCACTAAGCTACACCCTCAGTGCTAAGCATTTTTCTAAATGCTTTGCACAAATTAACTCAATCCATACAACATTTGAAGTAAACATTATTATTTGATGAGGAAACTGAGCCACAGAGAAATTAAATAATCAGTGGTTGGTATTTAAAACCATCTTGTTAGCCAGTGTACTCCTGTGTTAGGTGGCTTACTCCTGTAATCCCAGCACACAGGAGGCTGAGGCAGGAGGATCATTGCAAGTTCAAGACCAGCCTGGGCTACAAAGTGAGCCAAAGACCAGCCTAAACTGCATAGCAAGACCCTGCCTCAAAAAGACAAAAAAAAAAAAATCCATTTTGTTTCTACTTAACCATTATACTGTCTTTTATATGAATAGAAATGCTAGTTACTGTTCTGTGTGGAGTACTCTTTTTTTAAAGATTTTTTTTAATTTTAAAAACAAAAAGGATAAAAATGATACTGAATTTAAAAAAAAGAAAGAGGAAATTAATACTAATTAATATGTCGTGAGAGTAGTCTTTTTCCAGAGACTGAGTGCTTATGTTTTTTGTATCTGCTTTCAAACTCCTGGCAGAATATTTGAGAAGCTTCCTGGAAAGCATCTAAATAAACTAAGTGAAAATACTACATTGATTGGGGACAGTGTTTCATGGAGTTGAAGCCTTGTTATCCATCCCAGTCCTGCAGTTGGCATCCCCCAAGCACATAACTGGGCTTACATCTGCCAGATTATTCGTATGCCTTCCTCAGGTAGATGGCCAACTTCTGGCTCTAGGGATTTTTTTTTTTTGGTACCGGGGATCGAACTCATGACCTTGCGCTTGCCAGGCAGGCGCTTAAGCCACTGAGCTAAATCCCCGGCCCCGATTTTTTTTTTTAATTTTTTAATTTTTTGGTACCGGGGATCAAACTCATGATCTTGCGTTTGCCAGGCAGGCGCTTAAGCCACTGAGCTAAATCCCCGGCCCGGGATTTTTTTTTTTTTTATCTTCAGTATAGACAGAGTTGATACAGCTGGTTACAGTCACACCTACCTTTGGCTCCCCAGGGTTACTCTTGGTTCGCTTAGGTTAGAATTGTGAGGTTTCAGGGTTGACAAGGACTTGACTAGGTATTGGACATTAACAGTTAAATTACAGTAGACACTTCTGTAAACCAAAGTGTAATTTTGGTACATTTGGTTTTCCTGCCTGGTTTTATTGGTTCTTTCCTACTCAGTGTGATTTCTGTCTTGAATCGTGTCCTTCATTGTACTTTGAAACTATGATCTTTGTTTTTTTGGAGTTTTTTTTTTTTTTTTTTATATCAGGAATGGAACTCAAGACCTTGTGCTTGCCAGGCAGGTGCTGTGCTGCTGAACTATATCCCCAGCCCAAAACCAAGATGTTTGTAAGAAAGGTTAAAGTTGTTCAGATAGAAGAAGATAAGGGCCACTTGAGAGAGGAAGTAAAAGAAGAAACTTATCTTTAGCATAAATGAGACTCATCTAAATGTCTTCAGGAAGAATTAAACTTCCTAATTAAAGGATAGTCTATTTTTATTGGCCTAAGCAAGAATATTTATAGATGCGTAGATAGTTTGCATGTGCCCATAGTAGTTGAGTAAATAGATGAACATTTTTAACATATTAGAAATGGAATCTATAAGCAAAAAAAACATTCCTGCTGAGCACAGTGATACATGCCTGTAGTCCCAGCTACTCAGGCGGCTGAGGCAGGAGGGTCACAAGTCCAATTTAGTGAGACCCTGTCTCAAAAAAAGGAAAAGACAAAATCCAACTATTTTGGCTCTGATTCTAAGTTCATGGAGAGGCTCTCCAGTTAGTGTCTCAAACACAGATAACAGGAGTCAGTACCTTATACAAAGAGAATAACTGACACCATGAGTATAAATGCTCAGTTCATTTAATGACTCTTGGCTCTGTGCCAGGCTTTGTGCTAAGTCAGTTATATATAATAACTTTTTTTTAAATTTCTGCAACAACTCTGGGAAGTAAACCTTTTATATCTGAATTAGAAACTGACATAAATAGGTTAAATTGCCTGTGTAGGTGCCATAGTTGGGATGTGGTTTGCACCTGAAAAGTGTCATGTTCTAAAAGCTTGGTCTCCAGTCCAGCAGTGTTGAGGTCTTAGTACCTTTTCTGGTTCTGTTGTTTGAAATGGCGCCTCGCCATGTTGCCCAGGCTACTCTCCTGGCCCAGGCTCATGCTATCCTTCTGCCTCAACCTCCCACATAAGTTGGGGACTGCAGGCAAACATCATTGTGCCTGGGTTGAGGTGGGGTGGCTTTAGAAGGTGGGGTGGCTTTAGAAGGTGGGGACTAGGGGAAAATAATTAGGTCAGTGGGAGCCCAGTCAGTCTCCTGGAGTGAGTTTTCTGAAGATTAGGTTGTTTTAAGACACTTGGATCCTTCTGCATACAGCTGCTTTGCTTTCCATTTTTCTGTCGTCTTCTGACCCTGCCAAGGCAGCATCACCAGAGGCCAAAGAGGTAGGGGCTGTCCAGTCTTGGACTTTAGTTTCCAAAACTATGAACTAAATAAATCCAGTGTCAGACATTTTGTTTTATCAATAGAAAATGGACCAAGAAAGATACAGATTCTCAGTGCTAGGATGAACTCTGTGTTTGATAAACTATTACACTTAAGAGGCTGCTACTAACCAATACATTATGCTCACCCAACACAACAATACATTGTACAAAATGGTCTCAGATAAGCTACATAACAGGAAATTTATTTATTTGTTAATTTATTTAATGATACTTGGAGATTGAACAGAGCTTTCACACTGAGCTACATCTTCACCTATTTATTCATTTATTTATTGACAAGTTCTCATTAGGTTGCCCAGGCTGGGCTTGAATTTACAGTTCTCCTGCCTCAGTCTCCCAAGTGCTCAGATTGCAGGCATGTACTACCATGTCTGGCCTAAAGTGAAGTGTTTTATAAAATCATTCTTGTTAGGACTCTTGCGGAGTTGATGGTGATTTAAAGGTGTTTTTTTTTCTTTTCCTGTTAATTCCTGAGTAGGTGTCCAGTTTTATAAATAGAATCATATTGGATCTTCTAAGGACTTTTTTCTGTGTATTCATTTTCAGTAACCTTATTTCCATTTCTAAAACAACATAACTATTTTTAGCTATTTTGTGGAGTGGGGAGGGATTGAACCCAGGGCCTTGAGCATGGTGGTCAAGCACACTACCACCAACCTCAATCCTAGACCATATTTTCAGGTTTTAAAATACTAGATAACAGTTAAAACTGTGATTACTCTGAGCTTTCTGTTGTTTCTCCCTTTAACTACGGTAATATTTGAGTCTGGAAAAGATAAGATTTTGTGCTCTTTTAGAAGGCATCTGAAATTTGGACATGAGCCATCAAGTAGGATTGCTTAGCTAATTTTCCCATATTCATTAGGTCTCATATGGTCTGATAGTTGTTAAGGAAGTTAGAGTTAACAGTAAACCTGTTTACAAGATCATGAGCTAACCCTGGTTTTTTTCCTCCCTCTCTCTCTCTCCCTCCCTCCGTCTCTGTTTTTTTCCCTTGAAACAAGAGTCTCACTATGTGTTTCAGGCTAGCCTTGAATTCATAGCCATCTTCCTGCCTTAGCCTCTCAAGTATTGGGATTACAGGTGTGCGCCACCATGCCCAATTAATCCCGGTTTCAGAGTAAATCCAGACTGGAATAATAAATCTATTTCTTACAGATTATTTAAACCAAGCCTTAGTTTCCCTATCGATGAAAGGGTATAATGGAGACAGTGATGTATTTCATTAGTAAGTATACAACATACAGGTAGATATGCTACAAACATTTTTTCCTCCACCCAAGTTTAAAATAGAAAAGCAGTGACACCCAGCTGTCACACATACCTGTAGTGAGGCTGAGGCAGGAGGACTGCTAGTTGAAGTCCTACCTTGGCAATTTAGCAAGACATAAGCTCAAAAACATGTTTTTAAAAAGGGCTGGGGAGGGAGAGCACCCTGGATTCTATCCGTAGTACAGCAATAAAATTAATTAAAAATTAATTAATTAATTAGAAAGTTAAATTGGGAGGTTTGGGATTAACTCGCTGTAAACCATAATAAAGAAAACTGTATATAAAAAAAGCACCAAGAAATACCTTGTATTTTCCTTTGAAAGGCACACAGCTATATAGTACATTAAATTCTCAGGGCTGTTAAAAATACAATAGATATATTCAACCTATTAGGTTAAATTTGAGAAAAATGAACTTAATAGCATCTTTGTGTTAGGTTGTATTTTGGTTTTCAGCTGTTCTCTACCAATTCTTTTCCCCAGCATTCTGGGTAGCATTGTCCTGATTTCATAAAAAAAAAGAAATCTTCTGGTGCTAGGTGTGCTGGCTTGGGAGGCTGAGGCAAGAAGAACCCAGATTTCAAGGCCAGCCTGGGCTACATAGCAAGACCTTTTCTCAAAAAAAATCAAAACAAATAAATAAAAACCTTCTGGTGATAACAACAAATATAATAAAGCTATAAATAAATATAAGTAAGTAATAAGATTGTAGATGACACCTGACACCTGTAAACAGCTTTGCAAAGTCTTGTATGAGTTTGAAGAGGATTGATTCTTGTCTCTGTTTGTCCTTTCCCCTATAATTCAACTGTTTTTCTGATCTCCACATACTATGATCATGTGCTTAATACCCTCAGGAATCCAAAGTAGAGAGTTCTTCAGCATCTGTGTTCTGGTGTTTGCATGCCACATGTGTGAGAACTTCACATAAGTTTTGTTTTATGTGTCATCTGCTTAAGGAATGTACCTTTTTTTTTTTTTTTTTTTTGTGTGTGTGTGTTGGAAATCAAACTCATGACCTTGCAGTTACCAGGCAGGTGCTGTGCTGCTGAGCTATATCCTTGGCCCCCCAAAAGAAGTACTAAGCAGATCTCTGAGTTCCCTGAAAGGATGTGTTCTTTAGAATGACCTCACTGCCTTCACAGGAGTGATTCTTTACATTTACCTCCTGTGTCTGTGATTTTCAGCTGTATCTGGTTTTAGGAGTTTTGTTTCCTTTGATAGGCACTCTTGGAGTCTTCAGTATCGTTTTGTTTCTTTTGGGTTTGTTTTGTTTTGTTTCTTGAGACAGGGTTTTACTGTGTAGTTCCATTTCTGCCAGATGTGATAGATGGCATGCACCTGTGATCCCAGCACTCTGAGCGGATGAGGCAGAAGGATCACAAGTTCAATTTCAGCCTGGGCAACTTAGTAACTTTGTGGGACCCTGTCTCAAAATTAAAAACAAAAACAAAAAAAGAAAAAAAATGGGCACATAGTACAGAGACCCTGGGTTTAATCCCCAGAACTGAAAAAACAAACTCAGAAAACCCTTCCTGTTCATTGTAAATATAAAAGATTGGCTAATGAGGAGTGGTAGCATGGGACATGTATGATAAAGCTAGTCTCATAAGTGATTAGCAAAGTTATAAACCACATGGTTCTATTTGTGGGTATACCTAATGCATGGACAGTTGTTAATTCAAGAGAGGCCTTTATATCTTTTTTTTTTTTTTAACCAGGTATCAAACTCACAACCCCATGCTTGCCAGGCAGGCACTGTGCTGCTGCGCTATATCCCTGGCCCTCTTTTTTTTTTTTTTTTTTAAACAGACATTCTAGCTTTTAAAATTTTACTTTAATTAATTTGTTTATTTTGATACAAGTTCTTTCTTTGTATTTCAGGCTGACTTTGAACCTGGAGCAGTCCTCTTGCCTCAGCCTTCTGAGTGCTTAGATTACAGGCATGAGCCACCACACCTGGTCTAGGCCTTTATATGTCGATTATGTATTTTAGTGTTTTAATCTTTTGGCTTTTATCGCAGATATGAAAGATACAAAGTTAAAATTGGAGCTTAAATGATTTTTTCGTGAGCCTTTCTCAAGGCTTAAAATCTTAATTAAATGTACGAGGCCCTGGTTTTGAGCCTCTGTACCACACACACACATTAATTAAACCTTAAAAAAATTAGCTATGATAGAATTATAGATAGGACTCTAGTTGCAGTGTCTTATTTATTTATTTACAGACATTTCTCATTTAATGCTGTTACATTCCTGCAACTAGGTTGTTAACCGAGTTGGTTGCTAATTGAATTGGTTGCTAAATAAGGAGTTGGATATAGTATGTACATTACAATATTCAGAACAATGAAATGGTCAAAGGGGACTCCAGTTTGATGACTTTGCTTTTATTTGCATGACCTAGCGCAGAACATAAAAAACTACAGTACTGTACTAAACAGTTTAATCAGCAAAAATTATAGTACGGTATAAAGGTATGCTGTACAAAAAAAAGACCTGAGGCTCTCTAAACAAGATGTACCGAACGGTATATACACAAGGTTGTAAGTCCTGGCAGCAGGTCGTAAGGCTGAACAGTTGTTAGCAAGGCAGGTTGTTAAAGAGGAACATCTGTAGTTTTGCAATACTGGGGATTGAACTGAGAGTCTTGGTAATAAGCAAAGTGCCCAGCTGTTTTTATTTTATGTTATGTTATTTTGTTTTGAGACAGGGTTTCACTGGTTGCCAAATTGCCCAAATTGGGCTCAGACTTGGCGTACTGCTGCCTCAGCCTCCCGAAGTGCTGGGGTCATAGCCATGTGCCACCATGCCTGCCTTGCAGTAACTCCAGTATAACCTATATACTGGAAATGCATTTTTTTTTTTTTAATCGGTACTAGGGATCAAACTCACGACTGCCTGCTTGCAAGGCAGGCGCTTATGCCGCTGAGCTAAATCCCCAGCCCCGGAAATGCATTTTTTAAGTTAAAGATGATTGTTAAAAGTTAAAAGTGATGGCTAGTAGTAATTTTACTGAACATGACTAAAAATGTTTGTGTGTGTGTATGTGTTTTTGTGATGATAGGATTTGAACTCAGGGCTTCTCACATGCAACGTGAGGACTGTGTGTGTCTGTGACTACATCCCAGCCCTAACTCAAAAGATTTGTGTGTGACCAGCAGGCTGTTCCACATCATATACACTCAATGGCAGCTTTGGGTCTGTGGCTCTAGGAGTTGTTTGGAGGCTTGGTGATACCATCATGTGTAGGTTTTTTTGTTTGTTTGTTTTTTGTTTTTTTATTGGTACCAGGGATCGAACTCACAACCACGCGCTTGCAAGGCAGGTGCGTATGCTGCTGAGCTAAATTCCCAGGCCCTATGTGTAGCTTTTTAATAAGAGCCAGTTTATTTTGAGAGGACAGCCTGTTTTGATACTTATTTGTGCACTCAATAGATGTTTTCTGAGTACCTAAATGTCAGATATTGATAGATACTAGAGATGAAAAGAGAAAAAGAGAGCACATCCCTCTCCACCAAGAGTTAAGTTTTGTTTTGTTTTGTTTTGTTTTGTTTTGTTTTGTTGTACCAGGGATCAAATTCACAATCTCACACTTGCAAGATAGACACTGTGCCAGTGAGTTATATTCCTAGCCCAAGAGTTCAGTCTTGTAGTACCTATTTGGGTAACTAGGTTTTGTGCTTATCAATGAGAAAACTCCATAAAGAGTGTTCATTGAGGTACTTTGACATTTTAAGTCCTGATCATTCTTTGTTGAAAGGCTTTCACCGTGCATATGAGGTGTTTAATAGCTTCCCTGGTCTCTACCTACTAGATGCCAGCAGCACCTCCAGCCCCAAGTTGTGACAGTCAACAGTATCTCCAGACATTGCTAGGTGCCTGGAGACAAATGTAGAATGTGAACCAGACTTTTACATGCATCAGCGACAAAAAGCTTTGATAAATTATTTTATACAAGTTTAATACAAGGTTAGCAAATGTAATAAAAAGAACCTAGATCTGTCCCAAAGCACTTGTTACTATTCATGATTTCACATAGTTGTGGTACAGAATAAGACCTAACTAAAATGTTTTGTTTGCTCGCTTAGCAGTACTGGGATTTGAACCCAGGGCCTTTGCACTTAAGCTATATCCCAGGTCTTTTTCGTTACGGATTTAGTCTCACTATGTAGTTTAGGCTGGCCTTTAGCTCACTATATAGCCCAGGATGGCCTTGAACTCACAGCAGTCCACCTGTGTCAGCTTCCTGAGTGCTGGTATTACATATGTGCACCACCACAACGCACTACACTGGTCTCAAAGTAGCATGGTCCCCTTAGGGTCCCCTATAGGATTTCCTGGTGGGTGTGATTGGAGGGAGCCCAGAGTGGGTGCTGAAGGAGGAGGAAGGCCCCAGGGAGTCAGGGCATGAAGTCCCACCTGGCCATCAGCACACACTGCAAGTACAGGATCCCATCAGAGCAGTGCTGTATGGCCCAGGCACCTGCCTCCACTGGGCTGTTGCATTAAGAAAGTGCTTTTGCATCGGCTGACAGCACAGTCCTAAGAATATCTTAGTTTCAGGAATATATTATTTTCTAAAAGCAAAACAGTAAACCACTTTCTCTGGAACTCTGGGGAAAAAAAAAGTGATTCCAGTGTGTTTTTCATTGACCTGACTTTGAATTACTTTACTGCAAAATGTAGTTACTTGGACTTCTGGGGTTTTGGGGTTTTTTTTTTTCTTCTGTTTTGTTTTATTTCTTTTCATGGTAGTACCAGTGATTGAACCCAAGGCTTAACACTTGTTCTACCATGTTCCACACACCACAGCCCTTTTTATATTTTTAATTTAAAATTTAAATACTAAAGTTGACCAGGCTGGCCTCAAACTTGAACTCCTCTTGCTTCAGCCTCCCAAGTAGCTGAGGTTACAGGTGTGCACCACTGCCTCCAGCTGACTTCTTCACTTTATTGCGTACCCATGTTCAGACAACGTAAGAATGACACTATACAGCTGAGAATTTATTTTAATAGTCTCTCAGAGCTTGTCTTCCAGTGATGCTTGGCTTCTCAAAGTATAGGGATTACTTTCCCAATGAAAAGGGTATCTCATCTCTAGTACTAATAAACTTTAAACATCTATTTTTCCTTTTAGCTTAATCGTTACCTCTCTTT
>PVJX010027048.1:0-25208 GCA_004027295.1 Dolichotis patagonum | reverse complement strand
GTTAAACGTGGTTTAAACGTTCCAACGTGAGTTGGAACTTAGGACACATGAACTTGCACAGATTTTATGATCTGGGGCGTTCTTCAGATGTAAACCAGGCTGTGCACATATTCACTCAACAAACACCCCACTCTGTCAGCAAATAGCAGGGCTCTGGACTTGGCCAAGGCATCTTGATTTAGGTGGGCAGAAGTCACTACGGCTTCTTTGTGGAGAATAACTTATGAGGGAGGGTTGTGGTGACAGCAGACAGGAGAAACACTCGCCCAGCCAGGCAAAACCAAAAGGTGGCATGGGGGGAGGTGAAGTCACCATGGAGACAGAGTTTAGTCTCTGTTGCTGTCAGAGTTTACAAGAGCCTTGTTCTTTGGTCCAACACCTCTGCCGGCTCTGGGGACTTTCACCAGCACAGAACTTGGACAGGGGAGGACGCCAGGACTTACCCCTGACAGCCACCAGGGTGTCTCTGGCTGTGGCAGGAAGGGGACCCAGGAGGGCTGATGAGGGAATCCCCATCTTCCGGGAAGAGGAGGTGAGGGAGGGAGGCGGAAGGACACGGGGGCCTTTTCCCAGTGGACCTCAAGCCGTGTGCACTTTTGTAATTTAAGAATGTTGACTTTTCCTTTCTGTTTCACAACAATGGAAGTTCAGCTTTCTGTCTGCCCCGAGGTAAGTCTGCACTCTGGGGAGCAGTTTAATAAATTATACACCGTGGGTACTTGCTATTCCTAGCTCATCCTGCAACCCCCAGACTTCCGGGAGTTTATAAATATTGTATTTAAATGTATACGAATTCGCCAAGATATCACAGGAATCAAACTGCTGTGGACGGCTGTGTTCCCAGGAAGTCGGGACGGGAGGCCAGGTTGGGGTCCACCCTGGAGGAGGTGCTCACTGAGGTTCGGAAACAGTCAAGCTTTCTAGCAACTCGGGCCAGTACTTCGTCTGTTTTTAAAATTTTTTGAACAATGAATTGTATCGGTACATTTAGACACACGTAACACTCGCATTCATCGTAGGGGATCTGCAGCTGTGCGTGACCTATCTGGCTGCTTCTCTCCTTTTTCCCATTTCCCTCTCACTTCAACCCCCTTCCCCTCCTTATTCTCACAAGCCTTGCTTCCGTTTCCCCTTCCATTCCCTTTTCTCTCTGTTCCCTTCCTTCCTTTTGCCTCCCTCCTCCCTGGTCCCCCTTCCTGTGTAAACACTTTGTTCCCTATTTCACAGTATCTGTCGCACACGTTGGTTCCCCTGCACTTTTTCACACCAGAGAAACAATGTGACATTTAAATATGTGGGTCTCATTTAGAATGGATAAAGGAGATGTGGGATTTCTTTAGGTAATGGAAGACTTCTCTGCCATGAAGAAGGATAAACTTGAGACATTTTTAACTTTGTCTCTTTTTGAAAACTCAGGAACTTATCACATTTCATTATCTTTGTATGTGTGCTTTAAGCTAAGTGATCAGGGAGGCGTGAATGAGCCCACAGACTAAAGTGTCTACATAGAACCTACAGGAACACACACACACACACACACACAGCCCATAATTCGCAGCCTCTAAGATGGTTCCTGAGCTTCTCAGGACCATTTGGGGGGCCTTGGGCTTGGGAGAGATTGCCACTGGCTTTCCAATCTATGGTACAGTTGTTCAAAGCTGTAAAACAGAAGGAAGATGATATTTCCTAGAAATTGTTCTTTTTTGTTCATAGCAAAGATACACTGCAGAGTCTGCGAATGCTTTACGACTTTCTCACTGAGGAATCTTAATTGAAATCGGAAATTCCTTAAGCTCACAGACTGTAACGGTTTGTCCTGCAGAAGTCCAGATGTTGAAGGCTTGGCCACCTTTGTCTACGGGGAGGCACTGGAACTCAGGAGGTCCCCGAGAGTGTGCCCTGGAAAGGGACCATGGGGACCCCAGCCTTCCTTCCTCTCAGTTTGCTTCCCAGCCACCACGACAGGGCAGATTTGTTCTCCCATGTTTCCCCACCCTTGCTGGCCCCAAAGCAATGGAGCCCGCTCACCCCAGACGGAAGCTTCTGTAGCCATGAGCCAAAACAGACCTTTTCCCCTCATAAACTGTTACCTCGGGGATTCTGTCACAGTCACACACGACTGACTAACACTGGCCCTCTGGAAGGTTCTTTTTCCACCTGCCTGTGGTGGAACTGGATGACGGGAACAGGATGGATATGCAGAACCTGAATGACTCCACAGAACCACAGACCTTGGTTGGGAAGAATCCATCTCCTAGAGTATACGCTTCTCTATGGATTTACCAGCACTGCTACTTTTATGGAAGTAAATATTCTAGTAGAAAAATAATCATTCTGTTTGTTCTCCGTGAACATTGAAAACATTAAAAAGAATATACTGAAATATCTCACTTAATGCCTATTTTAAACGCCACCCTTCTGTGTGTGAAAACCCAAGTCTGGTACACATACTCTCACTAACAGTCTAACGGAGGAGCGCTGCCACTCTGCACATAAAAGCACGGCTTCTTCCTATTTCTTCAGTCCAGTGGAAGGAACCTCGTTTTCCTTATTATTTCAATGGCAGCAATAAGAATCCCATCCTCTTATTTATTTGTGGTGTCCTGAAGCTCTTCCACGAATCAGTATTCCCACGGAAAGCCGTGACAGAGGCTTCCTCCAACATCTTAGAGGCAGAGGGCGGCCCCGGTCAAAGGACTCACTCACGGCCACGCGGAGTGTTTGCTCCAGTCATAGCCGAGCCCAGCCCCCAGGCATGTCTTGCTGCCTGTGTAAGTGTCATCTAACAGCTTCTGAGGCTCCAGGAAGCCCGGGGTGTGGTGTACACAGGTAAGGTGCACGCTCTCTGAACTGCCTCTTTGTCAGCGTGTGTGTAAATCACTCTGAAAAGAATTTCCAGTTTAGAAGCAAAGCGACAAACACAGAGAGACACTATTGTAGTGCAATGCAAACTGAGGCTACCAATGAACTGAGAGTGGACTGAGGGCTGTTATATTTATTTTAATTATCTTAAGAAAAATGTTAACCAAATTCCTTGAATGGTGATGGATGTTTATTTATGGTTCGTGTGTCCATGTGTGTGTCTGTGTGCGTGTCCGTGGATACCAAGGCACATATCCCCTTTATAAGCTTAATGGAAAATTTAGTGCATGGGTCCTGTTCTTTCTGTTCATTTTTTTCTAGAAGGAATCGAGATGGCATGGCCTATTCTTATTATGGAACACCTGACAAATGAATATGAAACAGATGATTATTGATTATATGCTGATATATCACTCTTTACTGCTGAACCATTATGCGGCTGTTTCTAAATAAGTCTTTGTTGTTAAGTATCCCTGTCTATATAAATCCAAGGGTGCCAGTGCCAAAGTGAAGAGAAACGGAAATCATTTTTATGCAACACGGAGTCATTTTACTAATATACCCCAAGAAAATTCCCTGAGATTAGACCTTTGGAGAAAAGAAGGTCAACAATTTAGTGCAGTTTGGAAAAATATGCTTGGACGGATGACTGAGGAAAGTAATAAAGGGCATGCCGAACTAGATAAAGATGCATAGAAAACATTTCTTACTTTAATTCAACAAGAATATACCGAACACTTTCTGTGTACTACGCATTTGGAGTGTAATGATACGTAAATGACAGTATTTGATTGGTATGCAAGGATTTCCTAAGGAAAGATCAGATCAAGCAACAGGAAAGGAAAACAGCAGAGAGAGAGAGAGAGAGAGGGAAGGAGGGAGGAAGAGCTGCTATAAGGAAGTCCAGACACTCCATCTCTCAAAGAAGCGTCACTTCATGTTTGCAGCATAACTTCCAGCACCATTTACTGAGAAGAGGACACAGGAATCTCGGGTCCTGAGTGGAGCCCCACTGGCCAATCAGGACTCAGTTTTGGAAACGTTAAGTTCAGGATCGGTGTGAAGACATCTCGTGGGTAGTTAGGCAAATGAGTCTGGAGCTTACAGGAGAAGTCAGGGCCAGAGACTTGAGCATGGCCAGGACCTAGGGGGTGTTTAAAGAATTTATCGAGGCCACCGAGGAAGACAGCACAGACTCCGAGCCAGTGGGCAGCTGTACTGCAGACGGTGGGAATGCAGGCAGGCTGTGAGACGGGCCTGGGAATCTGCGGGCATATCCACGCTTGCCTCCGTGTTTAACTCTTACCAGCTCTCTGATCTTCACGAAGTATTTGATCTCTGTGTGCCTCAGTTTGCTCGACTATAAAATGGGCCATAACAGCAATACCTGCTTCGCTGAATTGAACGGTGTGGCCTCACACAGGTCAGCTTCTCACGGCACAACTGCAGCTATCTCAGAGCCATTATCACCTCCAAGACGGACCACAGCAAAGTGGTGTCCTGGGAAAAACCGTGCTTCCTACTCGTGCTAGTGTCAGTCTGGGAAGGTGACAATAGGGAACCAGTGCTGAGGAAGGATTTGACGACTGTGCTCAGCTGGAAGAAGCCGTGAGATCTAAGCCCCAGTTCCGCCTCCTCTCCCTTTGGGATCCTCAGCACCTTCTAGTGTTCCCCTCTGACATTCATCCATTTGGTCAGTAACACTAAAAAAGTGCTAATTAAAAGACTATTGTGTGGCAGGGACGCTACCAAGAAGCAGATACACAGCTGTAGACAGAGCTGACAATCTGGCTAGCAAGAGACAGATGTTAAGCAATACATGTATGTATGATTTAAAGGGATGAAAAGTATTAAAAAGGAGAATCTAGCTTTGTGGGGCAGAACTTTGTGGGACTAGCTGGAGACAAAAGGTGAGACGGCATGGGAGGAGCTGTGTGCAAAGCCTTCTGAGCAGGAGGAACAGCACATGTGGAGGCTCAGAGACCGTACCTGCAACTGACAGGGCAGACTGACTAGACGTGGTAAAGCGGGAGGCCGGGAGAATAACCTGAGATGGAGCTAGGAGCTGGGAAAGGCTGCACCAGGTCAGGCGCCGTGAGGCAGGGAGTTTGGATTTAACTTTCCAGAGCTCATGGGAAATCACTAATGGGTCACAGAGGGACTGCTTCCTTTGGAAATTGTCCGCTGAGTGTTTTGTGAAGACTAGTTTAGAGGAAGCATGGAAGTGGGTTCTGATAAGAAAGTATCCCAGGAGGCCAAGCGAGACAATATGGCCGCTGATGGTGAGAAGGAGGGAAATGGACTGAGCTGAAATCAGTGGAGGTCAATTTGAAAGGATTTTGGATCAAATGAGGAGCACAAGAAAAAGAAGCCAGAGTCTGGAATGGGTGTGCAGGCTGTTTGCTGAGATGGCTGATAGTCCTCTCACTGAAGGAGAAGAGCCAGAACCACTGTTTGTTAACACTAAGCCCACGTGGGTGACAGTGTACCTGGAATGACCGTGCAGATGGCCATGAATTCCAGCACATGAGTGGTCACTTAGCAAACACTCATTCTTCCCCTTATTGATTCTATTAACCTCTACTGCAGCCTACAGCGGGCCTGGACCTGTGCTGGCTGCTGGAAATACAGGGCGACTCCTCGCCCTGGTGAAACTCTAGTTCTATGGGGGAAACTGACCCTCGGTGAACAGATCCACACAGCTTCTGACCTCTGAAGAACACAGGCGTTGGGCAGTAAACAGTAGTGGTGGGAAGGAGCTGCTATTTTAGATACAGTGGTGTGGACAGATTTTTTGATAAGGTGACATTTGAGCAGAGAATGAAGAAAGTGCTGAAGAAGGCAGTTTCAGGATCCAAGGAGAAAGCGTTCAGGCCAATGAGAAAGCTCAAAGGCAAAGGCCCTGAGGCATAAATATGCTTGGCGTTTCAATTTACTGAGCACCCAGGGTCACACCAGGGTCGCCTCTTCATCTGTTCTATCTCCCCTTAGGTGACTACTGAGATATCACTTTCTCATAACTATTATGCTGCTATGAGAACACAGCAACTCTAGAATTCTGGGGCTAAGAGGTGATACTGGTTTCTAACGGAGAACTCAGAGACACCTTTTGGAAAATCATAGTGAATATGAATAAATAATAGTGGCAGAGGTTAGAGAAGCTACCTAGCACCTCTGCACGTTAGATAGCGTTTTTGAACTTCTGATACATTAAGTCATTTTATATTCACACCAACCCTACAAGGCAAGCGTTATTAACATCTTCGCTTACTACAGATGCGGAACTAAAGCACTAAGAGTTCTGGGGCTCTGGATAAGGCCACACAGGAACATGGAGACAGCGCGGACTCTCACCAGTGCAGCAGAGTTCAAAGCTGTCCCTCCGCAGGAGGAAAGCTGAAATTCACACAAATGAACGTGCTCACCTACTCGACTTCACTGCCGTTCTGCTTCTGGGAGAGACGCTTAGTTACACGTTGGACTCTAGCTCCCAGCGCAGGGCGTTCCCTCTAAACACCCTGTCACTCACGAAATGCCAGTGGTAGGAGCAGACAGCAAGCCTGATTCTGCCACTCCCTACCTACGTGAATACGGGCACATTGCTTAATTCATGAGCCTCACTTTCCATATTTGCAAGATCAGCACAATAATAGCTAGGGTTGTTTTGCAGCTGACAAGATTGTAGAGTAGTAAGTCCAATAAGTGACAATTTCCTTCTCCCTGCTATAGCTAATGAATAGCTGGAAGACACTGCGGTGCCCAGACCTGAGGCCAGAATTTCCTGATGTGTCTGGAATCTGATCTGTGCAACTGACGGGAAATGTCAGTTCCTGGAGGGTTAAACATCTGGAAGAAATCTCTGAGCAGAGTCAACTCCTCCCAGGGGAGCCGCCATCTCACCAGCTGTGTGCCACTGGGCAAATGACTTGTATTTTTCCGAGATTCTGTTTCCTTTGAAAAATGAGGGCAAAAAGGCTTTTTTGCACCTGTTATTCTTGACTGTCTTAGAGACTTAACACTCGGCTGTAGAACCGGTCGGCTATGAGTCCCCAGCAGACCTTTGCCTCTGGGTTCTCTGAGGACCCCACCAGGTGTCGAGTCATCTTCCCTGTCTTCCCTGGACTGTCTCCTCCTTACCCGATGGCTTTAGGTGCAACCTACCAGCCGACGCAGCCCGGATTCCTGGCTTTGGCCTGGGACACTCTCCCGAGCTCTGGACCACTACAGCGTGAGGCTGATGGAGAACCTGCCCTTGGCTGTCTCGCTGGCTCAGCAGAATCAACGTGTCTAAAATGCATCCCTCTCCTCAGCAAAACTTCCCTTCCTCTCACGGGCCTCCGTTTGAGAAACAGCACGAACACTCACCCAGGGGTTTAGGCCCAGGAGTCATCACTGGCCCCATTCAACCAATCACCAAATCTCACTGTATCCTTAATGCTTCTTCAACCTGCTTCTTTCTATACCTGCCGCCTCCACCCTCCATGCCACATCCGCTGTTTGCCTGAACGCTGCCATCGCCTCACAGCCCTGCTCTCGTCCGTGTTTCCTTGATGTCAGAGACGACTCTAAAAATACACTGTGATCCCAGTGCCCTGTGGCTCTCTGGACAATCAGTACCACCATAAATGTGTGGCCAGGCCACATCCTCGTGTGCCACTTTCCCTGTCTGTGCGGGCCCCGGCCACAGTAGGCTTCTTTCTCCTCTCCAAATTGCCAAACTCCTAACAGTCTCGGGTCCTCTCCCAGGCTGGGCTTCTGCCTGACAAATTCCTGCTTCTGGTCTCAGGTTGTGGAGCAGGCAGACTTCTCAGGTGGCCCCCACGATTCACTCCCCTTCCCCAGCAGATACACCGCATAATGCCAGAGACCCTGAGGGCTGTCGCTCCTGCGACTGGGATATTAGTCAGTTCACTAGAAGTTCGTCAGAAGGGAGATGGCCTTCTAGGGCAATTAGGCCGGACCGAAAGGAAAGTCCTTTAAAGGGTCTAGCAGTCCGAGAGGTTGTGCTACAGCTTTACAGCAGAGTGCCTGGGAGGACAAGGGATTCTGAGCGACCTCCGGGACCTGGGAACAGTGAAGCTTCTAGCTGATGGTCAGCAAGAAAATGGAGCTTTTAGTCCTACAACCGCCAGGAACTAAGTAATCTTGCAAGGTGACCTTAAACTCAGGAAAGGAGCATATCCTGATGGGCAGCTTTGAGGAGGGTCCCTCTAGGGACCTGTCAGGGCCCAGCTGAGCTGTACCCCGACTCCGGACCACTGGACATGACAGGGGCATAAATATGGGCTATTTCAAGGCTCTGAGTTTGAGGTGATCTCTTCTGCACTGATAGAAAATGAACGCAGGTCATAGTCTAACTAATTATTGCTGAAATTATATTTTACTCTACAGTTTTCCCCACCGCTATATTCCTAGCACCCAGCATGCTATTAAGCTCACACTCATTAAGAATGAGTTTCCTAAGCTAATTTACAAACATCTTGGGATTTAGACTTTGAGTTGCTTTCTCACATTATTCACTGTCTTGTTAAAACACTATAATTAGAAAGAGAGATTCATTTTCCAGTCATTATAAAGGTTGTAATGTGGTTATATTTAAGAGAAACTCAAGAAAACTCTCCTTTAGGTCACAACCAGAAGCTGCCCACGCTGAGGAGGTAGGCGAAAATCCGTACCTTTGGTCAGAGGTCCTCTGTGCTGTCCGTGGGGTGATACAATGTAACAGACTCTTGCTTATTCTGTATTAACCCTGGTGATTCCTCTATGGAGTCTAGAAAACTTGTTGCACCAGGTATCTGAGGAAAATCAGCATTTGCTGTAGTAGTCAGGATCGGTTAAGTTATGCCTCAGCAACAAATAGTCCCCAGGTACTAGTGAATTAAAATAGTAGAACTGTCAATATTTCAGTCACTCACTACAACGGTGGCTGAGCACTTGAAATATAACTAATCCAAACTGAGATGTGCTTTGGTGGGAAGTACACAATGGATTTTTGAGAATTTAGTGAACACAAAGGTATAAAATATCTCAATAATTTATATCAATTGCATATCTATGTGATTATATTGCAGACCTAGTGCATTACATAAAACACGTAGGTAAATTTCATCTGTTTCCTTTTACACTGTATGTGTAGTGACCAGACAAATTTTAACTTACATTATTTCTATTGCTGGTGCTATGATAAAGGTTTATTTCTTTTTGATGCTACATAGCTGTTGTAGATCAGCTCACTTTGGTGACTCATTCCAATGTGACCTTCTGCCAGAGAGAAGGTAGAGCTCAGTTCCTAAAATGATAATTTTGATTTCTGTGCTGAGCTCAGAAGTAATCGGTTGACCACATCTGTCCATAAAGCCTCCAGGAAGAATTACATGTGATACATTCTAATACTGAACACCTTCCCCCATTATCCCTTCAGGAAAACAGTAGAACTATTATGTAAAACAAATATTTTATCTACCTTACAACACAAACACTCATACAGTCATTCAAAAAACACCCGAAGATAGTCTTGGCTTTTATGCGCTACGCTTGTTTAAGTGCACAAGAACTATGTATGGGCTGAGTAGGTATAAAGGAAGCTAACAAATGGTCTAGATCTCAAAGAACTTGCAATTCATAGAGCAGCAATCATACTGACCACAAGCCACATGACAAATATGAACGGAAGCTGGGTTGATATCCACCTCGAGAGAAGACACTTCCTCTGTGGGAACCCCCACCATGCAGTACTAATGTCTCCTTTGAAGGAAGTAGAATCAGTTGGGACTCAAATATCTCTGAAAGTCTTGGGTCACTGACTGGATCGTAACTGTGAGCAGTTATCATAAATTGATTCTTTGTGATAATCTAGTTGTCCCCAAGTTCATCTCAAACTTGTATGCTATCTGGAAGAAACGGGGAAAATGCCATAGTGAAAAGACTTTTGCCTTAAGACCTCCTGATCTCTTAGAATAAACAGGAGGGGAGAAAAGTGGACCCCCAGGGAAAGCAGTGAGGTCTCTTGAGCCAAGGGAGGGAGATTATCAAGGAAAGAACAGTCCATGGGAGAGGGGCCTGTGGAACACCAGTTTCAACGGATGGTGAGGGAGAAAGGAAACAGCCCAGGACACCACACGAGTCTCTCAAGAAGTCCTTCTTTAAAGTGTCGGAGACAAGGGGAGCACTGTGAGGGGAAAGATGGTGTCGCAGGACTTTCCCCCGCACGACACGTTTCAGGACTGAACTTGTTTCTAAGGGTGAGCAGAGAGATCGAAGTGATGATGAAGGAAATGAGAACCAGTCACAGGCTAAAAAACAAGTGACATGGGAAGGGACTCAGCCAATGACACAGGAGCTCCTTGGAGAGAAGCAGACACTTTCTGCACCGGAACAAGAGGACAGGAGGAAAATACGATCACTTCCGTTTCTGGTTCACACTATGGCAAGGTCCTCGGGGTGCCTGTGCCAGGCAGTGAGAGCAGCTGAGAGGAAGCAAAATGACAAGGTGCCAGCTGCCACTCCGGGCAGACACATGCCACCTTCAGCGAGCCTACACCCAGCACCCTGGCTAGAGTTCCCACCCCTTCACCCCCAGTGCCACACGTTTGTGCTCTGTTCTAGCACGGCCTTCGACATCCTTTTATTATCGTTTTGTGACCTGCCACACTATTCATGGATTAGGTTTGCTGTTCATTGTCACCTCACAAGCATGTGAGGGCTCCAAGGAGCAGGCTCCTGGTGTGTTCCCTGACAGCTCCCAAGCACCGGGAATCATGCCGAGCACCATACAGTCCTAGAATGACTGACACCTAAAGTGACTGGGTGAAAGCAAGTGAAGGAGGGATAAAGTCGCTCAATTATCATGCAGGGGAGAAGGCAGAAGACTCCCTGGGAATTCTTCAGTATCAATGTTTCACTAAACCACATGGCCATGATTTACAGAGATTACAGGATTTACAGGGCCATGATTTACAGTCAGGATTATGTCCAAGTAAAAAGCTATACAGCAAAAGAATCAATTAGTAGAGAAAAGAGACAATCTATAGATATGGGGAAAAAATTGCCAGCTGCTCCTCAGACAGAGGACAAGAATCTAGAATACATAAGGAACTAAAAAAAATGACACCCTAAAATTAAAGATCCAGTCCAGAAATGGGCGAGTGAAACGAACAGATGCTTCACAGAGGAAGAAGCACAAATGGTCAATAAACACATGAAAAAATGTTCACTAGAGAAGTGCAAAATTCCATCTTACTCTAGCAAGAATGGCCACCATCAAGAAGTCAAAAACAATGAATGCTGGCATGCCTGTAGTGAGCAAGGAACCATCCTGCAATGTTAGGGGAACGTAGGCCAGCACAACCATTATGGAAGTCAGTATGGCAATTTCTCAAGGAACTAAAATGAGAAATTCTGTATGACCCAGCTAGTCCTCTTCTAGGTATCTTCCCCGACAAGCTTAGGACAACATAATAGAGCGCATGCATAATAATGTTTAGAGCAGAACAACTCAAAGTAGCTAAGTCCTGGGAACAGCCTGCATCGCCATCGATAGGTCACTGGCTAAAGAAACTGTGGTGTCCACATGTAATGGAATACTACGCGGCTATAAATAAGGACAAGTTTGAGGCATTTATGGGAAAAGAGATGCATCTAGAAAATACAATGTCAAGTGAAATAAATCAGACACACAAACTTAAATACTGTAAGGTATCTCTCAGCTGAGTAAGACAAAGCACGAACCAAGAGAAGAATAAAGGAAGAACAGATGGGGACAAGGGGATGGGTCTCTTGCAGATGGGAGGGGACCAGAGACCAAGGCCAAGCCATGGGGGGACGGGATGGGGAAATAGACAGAGTAGAGAAGCACTAGGTACCAGGTCCTGATAGCTGCAAAGAAGTGGACTTTGTACGTCATAAACACAAGCTCAAATTAATGATACCAACCAGAACGAAAAGGGGGAGGAGAACTACAGGAGGAGGGGAGGGGAAGGAAGAGGATTTAGGAAAAGAAACACAGTACCATGGCCACTTACCAACTCCCCAAGACGATTGTAAGATGCACATACTACAGACATGCACTCATAAAATAAAAATTTTTAAAAATAAAAAATAAGCAGGCCAACAAGTTTTTTTCAACAGTATTCAACCGCCCAGCTGCCAGCAAAGAAGGTGAGGTGTAACCTCAGTCACGGCTTTACCAAGCAAGCAAGTGCGAGGACCGGAGCGGAAGGATTCGGGACCGGTGAGTGAGTGGTCACAGAGATGGTCTATGGGACTGCAGCCATGAGCAGAGGGACGTGGGGTGATGGTTAATCAGGGCGATTAACTGGGGGGCTCGTTATCAGACTCAATACTCTTCCCAGCGGTGCCTTTAGAATATTTAAGTCCATTCCAAGCAGCTCAGTTCCAAGTATTAGGTCTAAGTATGTAGGAGACGACTTGTAACACTCTTTCCCAGAGAGACTTTATTTTATAGAAGGAATTAGGTACACCTTTGCTACACATAAATAGAAAAAGAAGCAAAATAAAGGGAAAATCACAAACTAAGATTAGCACTTATTCCTGATTGCTTACCTCTGCTTCACTAGTCAAGTACAGCACTGTGTGACATAAAGTGGCAAGACAGAATCGGTTTTCATTCACCTGGGTTTGTGCAGAGAACCGCAGGATGGGAGGACCCTTCCAGCTACGATAAGCAGCAAGCAGATTGTCTCCTTCTAACTAAGCAGCGTTATCCATGAGCCACGGAATGAAGAACCAGACTGCAGAAGACCCACCGGCTCTTACTAGAATCTGAGACTCTGAACCAACAAACCCTCGAACGAGTGCCAAGGTGATTTACTGCTGCATGATACAAAATCACCTCCTACCTGGGCCACAGAAGCTTCAAGGGAGGAGGGGGAGCCTGGGGTAACATGATGCATTTCCAAACCCTAACAGCTGGAGGTTTCATCGTGTGTAATTTCCTTCCTGCCTGCTGGCCTGAGGAGGTCTAAGGAATCCTAGGTAATACAGTTTCCCTCTTCAGCCTGCTCTCCTACTGGAAGCTCTTTTTAATTCCAATATGTGTAGAGAAAGTGAGATTGGAAAACAGAGCTAAACACCCAAGGAGTGCAAGGGCGAGCCAGGGCTGCCGTCTTCCTGGAAGAGCGTCAGGGTCACGACAGCTGGGACAGGCGGGTTAGTCACGTGTGTGGCCTGGTGGACTCTGCCACGGGATAACTCTACTAAACAGAGGTGCAAGGTGTGACCCAACTCTGCGGTGAATGTTTAAACACACACATGGTCACAGCAAGACACGTGGCTGTTAATCCCTTCCATGTGGTCCCCCTGGCTTGGAACCCACACGTCACCTGTGCCGCTTTCTGAAGCGGTTCTGAAGCCCTCATTCGTGTCCTTGGCAGTTGTGATGACCGCTGGCTCTGCGTGCCGCATGGTGGAAAGGCAGCTCCTAGAAACACCAGTGCTCGTCCCCCCACACGTCTCCTTCGCCACTTCTGCCACCACGTGACTTCTGGCTCGTCCCCAAAGTCAAAGGCAAACATTTTGACTAGGTTCAGGACGCGGCGGCAGGCAGGACAGCACACCGAAAGCCAGTCAGAAGCTTCTAGAGCTGCTTCAGAAAGTGGCTAGAGGATGGGAAAGTGATCAAAGCGAGGGGGAGAATTCTGAGGGGGTTTAATCACAGTGTGTCCTTTACCACAATATATTTTTTAGAACTTGAGCATTCACTGCAATGTTCAATCGCATGCTGCATAATGGTGTGGATCTGGTTATAAAGATGCTAAATGATATTAAGCGAGGATGCCTGGGGAGGAAAGGATCTGGCTGGCCCTGTCACCCAGGCTCAGAGCAGTTCAGTCTGACTTGCATTAGAGTCTCGGGAAGTTGCTGAGTGAGCGTAACGGTGAGACAGTCAAGGCGAAGGACGGAGCCTTCGGAGAAACCCACGCAGCCCTCACGGAAGTCCCGCTCCAGCGGGGAGCCAGAGATGCATCCGGGGCCGGCCTGGCTTGCTCACTGGCCCTCTGTTCACGGTGCTGCCATCTGGGACGCACGCCCTCTGCTTTCCAGCTTGGTAACGTGCTATGGCTTGTGCCCAGCTGTCCCCCAAAGCCTCAGGCAATCACAGGTGGGTTCCAGAGGTGGGTGACGCTGGGATGGGTTCACGGTGCAACGCTAGGAACCAGGGAGCTAGGATTAAGGGTGGGGATTGCTACTTTCCCTGAGTACCCTGCATCAGATACAAGGGACAGAAAGCGCTGCGGTCGCCTCTTGTGGCTTTGCTGCCTTCTGCTGCCGTGAAGAGTTTCTCCTCTGCCATGCCTGTCTGCTGAGCCACCTTACCCTGGAGCCAGCCGACTATGGTCTGAAACTTCTACTAACTGAGAGCTAAATAAACTTTTCCTCTTTTAACTTTGGGTGTTTGGTCAAAAAGTAACTGACACGTAAGGACTGACTCATCTTTTAAAACTGAGGTCACCTCTTTTAAACTTCCTGAGACCTCTGGGCGAAGCATTAAACTTTAAAGCTTCATAAAAGCTTTCCAGACTGGAAAAGCCTTCCGTCGTCCCCAACCTGCCTCCACCGTGGATCAGTGAGCCCATCAGGTCCAGCATCTCTGTCATGGAGGCCGTATTTCCCAGCGATGATAACTCCAGCGATGGTCTCCACCCTTCGCATCTGCTAGAATTCGTTCACTCTGAGGTGGAATCCACACCCTCTCCGAGCCTGTATTTACCAGCGGAGTTCTGCAGAAACTGCTACTGGAGCTAGGTCCCAGAGGTAAATGTCTATCTGGAATGCAGTCGCCACGACTGGAGGAAGCACAAGGAATCTGGAGACATGCACGGGGAGGGAGCCTCAGCCTGCAGCCCCCGGGCCAGGCCAGGCAGCCCCCTGACAGCCTGCACCACCTTCCAGGCCTTTGAAGCTAGTTGGGCAGAGGCTGTTCAGGTCTTAGTGCCACCACTGCAGCTGATGTCCTGCAGGGCAGAGAGGCTGGCCCTGCCCAGCCCTGCCCGACTGCAGATCTGAGAGCAAAATAAATGACCGTGTTATTAAATGACTGTGTAATGGTTTGTTATGCAACAATAGACAACTGGAACACTTCTTCTCCCTGTCTGGTTCTCTAGTACCTGGCAAAGGGCCTGGAATATAACAGGGACTCGAAACATGCATTTTTTGGGCATTGTAGGGGCTGAAAATGGTGGCCCCTTCTCTTTCCTTTGCTCCTCCTCCTCTTTTCTTCTTCTTCTTCTTCTTCTTCTTCTTCTTCTTCTTCTTCTCCTTCTCCTTCTCCTTCTCCTTCTCCTCAGGGTTTCACTATGCAGTTCAGGCTGGCCTTTAGCATACTTCTTAGGCAAGGCTGGCCTCGAACCCACAGTGATTCTCCTGCCTCAGCCTCCCAAGTGCTGGGATTATAGGCATGCACCAGGGAACATTCTTTTATATCTCTATGGGCACTTATGAGGCAAGGAACTCTCACTTTGTGTTTCTTCCTTTTTTCTTCCCCTTCACCACAAACACGAGGTATTTCCTTGTGTGAGCTTGTGCTTGCTACTAACTCCTTAGAGCCTGGGTCTCAATAGATTCAGCTCTGGCTTGAACAACAACAACTGTCCACTGTTGGCATCAGAACCAAAGTGTGGGTGCAGGAGGGACGCTGCCTGTGGACAGTTTACCCAGCCAGGTGCGTGTGAGAGGCCAGAAATGGCTGCTTCTTGGTCATCTCAAAGTCACGTGTTAGAGCTCAAGTCTCACAGATCTGAAACTGTTTGGAGTTCACAGAGAGTGGCTGACACAGCTCGAGAAAAGGGTCAGCTGGTGGCCAGACCCGTCAGTGGAGGCTGCTGACTCTCTAGCAGCACTGCATGTGGTCAGTGTCTCTGCCACCCCCGCCCGAGGTCTTCTGTTTGCCCAAGGAGAAGTTGGGGCAACAGTTTCCAAATCGCCTTTCCCAGCAGACCGGGGTTATAGCACACAGTGAGGGTGCCCAGGTGAGATCTGGAACTCGGAAGAGGGGACCCATTTCTCAGGGAGGTGGGGAGTGGCCCTTGCATCGGCAGATGTGAGATTTGAATCAGCTTCAGGTAACTACTGAAAATCACGGGTGTGTGCTGCCATGAGCCACTGGGGCCTCTAGGGCTCCCGGGCTTCCGCAGGACGTACCCCACCTCAGCGCTTCAGGCTGAAGGAGCAGGAAGTATAGGTGGCTCCCCGACACTCTCCCCAGGCTTTTCAGCAGTGCTGAACCCCTAGGTTAAGCACCTCATTCCCAAGGGGCAGCTGGTTTTTCTGCAGGATTCCAGCTCCAAGAGGGGTCAAGCAGTTACATGCAGCTGCAAAGGGGCATCTTCAGGCGCAGGGCAGACGGAAGTGAGGAGGTGGCGCTCAGAGCAGAAGCTGGACCGAGCAACTTTAAATGACAGTCAGGAAGGGATCACAGCCAGCGGGGCCTCTCCAGAGGTCCCGGTGCTGCCAGAGCGCCAACCTGTCCCCTGCTCTGTGCCCTGCAGGAATCCTCCCAGCCCCCTCCCGCCCCAGCCAAATCTGGCCAGTCTCCTCCTAGAATCCTTCCCTCATTCAGTCCATCCTTTTATTCCTCCTACACTCATCCCAGCCTGAGGAAGAACAGCAGGCAAAGGGCATCCTGACAGGGCACAAAACAGTGGGGGTGACCCTGACCTTGACTTGGGTTTAGGGGTGTAAACTGCAACAGATCCCTGTATTCAGCACCCCCCCATTATCACAGAGTTGTTCTTTGAACCTCAAAAAATGAAACGGTGACGCCCTTCCAGTAGTACAGCATATTTCTTCACAGCATGCAACGCGCCCCATGGACTTCCTGTTTCTCTTACTCCCCTAATATAAACATTCCTTAGCTACTTGAATATGTGAATACATGCCTGGCTCCTTTAGAAATGGACGGATCACTGCCTGCTCTTAAAATACACTTAAGACAATAGAGAAGGCAAATCCTGGTCAAAACACCAGCAGCATAGCTCAGAGAATGAGAGAAAGCAACCCTCAAATTCACGGGGAACCAGAGGAGGCACAGAATAGCAAAAGCAATTCTGGGCAACAAAGGCAGGGCAGGGGGCATCACAGTCCCTGTCTTGAAATTGTACTACAAAGATATTGTGACAAAACAGCATGGTACTGGCAACAAAACCAAACCAACAGACCTGAGGGTCAGTGGAACAGAGTAGAAGATGCAGACACAACTACAAACACACTCAGCCACCTTCCTTTGAGAAAGGAGCCAAAGCCCTTCACTGGGAAGAAGACAGCGCCTTTAACAAGTGGTGCCAGAAAAACGGGCTTTCCCTACGCCAAAGACTAACACTAGACCAGTGTCTCTCACCATGCACTAAACTAAAATCAAAATAACACAAAGATTTAAATATTAAAACAGAAACACTAAACCTGCTGGAAGACAGATCAGGTAGGACTCCTGAAAACACAGGTGAAGGCAAAGGCCTTATGAACCAGAGCCCAGTCACATGGGAACTATCACAAAGAATCAACAACTGGGATCTCAAATTACTATAAAGCTTTTGCACAGCAAGAAAAACTGCCAATAGAGTGAAGAGACAACCCACAAAGTGGGAAAAAAGATTTTCCAGCTGTTCCTCAGACAGAGGACTAATACATAGAATATATAAAGAACCCCAAAACAGCAGAGCCCTCAAATTTAAAGACTCAGTCTGAAAATGGGCATCTGAAATAAATACACACTTCTCAGATGAAGAAGAAGAAATGGCAAATAAATGTATGGAAAAAAAAGTTCAGCATCACTGATTACTCGAGAGATGCAAATTAAAACAATGCTGAGATTCCAACCCACTGTGGAATGAAAGGTTGTCAGAAAATCAAATGCTGGCAAGAACAAGGGGAGAAAGGAACCTTCTCCATATTGGTGGGAATGTGGACAGGTGCAGCCACTGTGGAGATCGGTGTGGAGATTCCTCAAAAAACTAAAACAGAAGTTCCACTCAACCCCACTGTTCCCCTTCTTGGTATCTTCCTGAAAGTACTGAAAACATCGTACTGCAGTGACACTGAAAGAGTTTTGCCCTAGGATAAGCTGCAGTGGGAGGCAGGACCAAACGGCGGGTTTACCTTGAGGTCACCTCCTCCTCCCCTGTGACAACTTCCTTTCCCAGTGGCGTGAGAAGAGTCCCAATCAGTAACTTGTGTGTCATCAATGCCGCCCTAAGCGCCACCCCTGGTGGGAGGTTATATGTGTACCCTATGCCACAAGTTCCAGTCAGAGACTGCCAGGCGTCTACAGTCGTGGACTTCTCTCCACGTCCTCAGAACAAAGGCTATATTTATTTTATATCTTCTTTCTTATTGCGCCGAAGACCTAACAGATACACGCATGCCTGTGTTTGTAACAGCACAGTTGTAATAGCGAGATCTTGGAAAGAGCCCAAGGCCCGTGGCCCGATGACTAGATACAGAAGCTGCACGGTACCACTCTGCCATGGGGGATGAGCCTGAGACACTTCCAGCTAAGTGAATGCACTCTGAGATCACAGCATGAGTGAAATAAAGGGACACACATGTTTAAACTCCTCATTGTTTCTCCGGTGTGAGAAACTGAAAGTGTAAATAAGGACCAAAAGCTATAACAGACACTGTGAAGTAGGAAGAAGATGCTCAGATGAGGAGAGGAACAAGGGAGGAGGGAAGCAGGAAGGAAAGAAGCCACAAGAAAAAGAATGGGAGGAAAAATGGAAACAAAGCTTTTCTAAATAAGGAGGGGAAGAGGAGCTGAAGGGAGGGGAGGGGAAAGAAGCAGCAATGTGTATCATGTACGAGTCCAAATTCCCTGTGATAAATATTATCACTATGTATATCTAAAATGTAGCAATAATTAAAATTAAAGAAGAGAGAAAGCACGTTAAGGCTTGTTTTAGGAGACAGTGCTTCATTATCACCTTCACAACGTCAGGCTTGCTTTTTAAAAATTCACTCTGCAATTAATGTTTTCTCAAATTTTTACTTGTAAGGATTAGAAGCAGGAGAGCATGGATTTACATTTCTCTGGATTACTTTAAAGCTTTTAAATCTCTCCAGGTCATTAGTGGATAATTAGGGTCATGTGATAGGATCATAAGCTCCAGCGATTTAATGTAACATGTGGCTAAAGAAAAAAAAGAAAGAAAAATAACACCATGAAGACACGACTCCAGTTCATTTCAAAGTACAATCTAATGTTTGCATTTGGTACCTCAGGACAACCATGAAAAATGTGCTTTGTACCAGAAAAGCTCAGTTTAGGCCACTGAGACAATCAGATTAGGCTGCTTCTTGTGGGAGGCAGCCACAATTCTTTATTTAACTTCAATTCTTCAGCTTCCCTTGGCCAGTGGATATTTTTCTCCTTCAAGTTGTTCTACCTTGAGTGAAGAAATGGGCATGAGTCATACAAAATACGTATTGATTTAGCCTAATCCTCTAGTAAATCAGTTCAAAATAACTTTGTACTGGTCATTTTGACCTGGCAGCAGAAATGTTTTGATTAGACTTTGTCTTCCTAAACAAGTTCCTGTGATCATAAGACCCTTAGGTCTTTAAAACCGTCTCAGAATTAAACTGGGAGGTAAGAAAGGAGAGAAAAATGGAGACAGTGGCTCGCCTTCCATCACTGAGATAAAACCGCCTTCAGAAGGAGGTAGTGAGGGTCACGGCCTGCTTCAGTGGACTCATTTGGGCAGTAGACGAGTCCAGGTGATCGGGTGGGGCTTGGCACTGGTAATCCTTTTAAAGATCTTAAACCCCTTTGGGGTTGCTTAACTTACGCCCTGTTCTTTCTCCTAAACACAGGGGCCTCCTTAATGATTCAAGAACCTGATACTAACAGTGCTTATAGGTGCTGATTCTTTGTGATATTTCTGTGTGATTGGGCTTCTGTTCATGAAGCCTTTGTCTACACCTATGTCTTCAAGATTTCTACCTACTTTCTCTTCCAGCAGATTTAACGTTTCTGTTTTAATATTTAGATCTTTGATATATTTTGATTTGAGGTTAGTCCATGGTTTAGCCCATGGGTCTAGTTTTAGTCTTTGGCATGTGCAAAGCCAGTTTTTCCAGCACCATTTATTAAAGACACTACCTTTCTTCCAGTGAAGGTATTTGATCCCTTTCTCAAAGATAAGGTGGCTGAGTGTGTTTGTTGTCTCTGCATCTTCTCTAATCTGTTCCACTGATCCTCAGGTCTATTTTATTTTTTTTGCCAATATCATCCTGTTTTTTTTTTTATCACAGTAGTTTTGTAGTATAATTTCAAGTCAGGGGTTGTGATGTCCCCTGCCTTGTCTTTGTTTCCCAGAACTGCTTTTGCTATTCTAGGTCTCTTCTGTTTTCAAATGAATTTTAGGATTGTTTTCTCTAATTCTGTGAGATACGCTATTGGTATTTTGATTCGGATTGTATTAAATCTGTGTAATAATTTTGGGAGTCTGTCCATTTTCACTCTATTGGCTCTTTCTACCCAAGAGGAAAGGCTTGGTTGCTTTCCATTTTCAGATATCCTCTTCAATCTCCTTTTTTATACTACTGTAGATTTAAATGTAAAGATCTTTTATTTATGCTGTTAGATTGATTTCATTTTTTCAACGTTATTGTGAAAGGTGTGGTTTCCCTAATTTGTCTCTTGGTGAGTTTGTTATTTGTGTACAGCAGTGCCATTGAGTTTTGAGTGTTGACTTGTATCCAGCTATACAACTGATTTTGGTTATAAATCTAGAAGTCTTTTGGTGGAGTTTTTGGGTCTTCTATGTTGAGTATCGTGTCATCTTTAAATAATGATAAATCAACAACTGGGATCTCATTTTACTAAAAAGCTTTTGCACAGTAAGAAAAATCACCAACAGAGTGAAGAGACAACCTATAGAGTGGGAAAAAATGTTTGCCAGCTGTTCCTCAGACAAAGGACTAATATCTATATAAAGAACTAAAAAAAATCAGACCCCTCAAATTTAAAGACTCAGTTCAAAAATGCGCATCTGAAATGAATACATACTTTTCAGATGAAGTAGAAATAGCAAATAAATGTATAAAAAAATGTTCAACGTTATTGGTCATTTGAGATATGCAAATTGAAACAATGCTGAGATTTTTATCTCATTTCAGGAAGAATGGCTATTGTCAAGAAATCAATCAATTGACTGATTTCTCCACTCTTGGTGGGAATGTAGATTGGTGTAGCCACTTTGGAAATCAGTGTGGCGATTCCTCAATAGACCAAAACTAGAAGTTCCATTTTACCCAGCTATTTCCCTTCTTGGTATCTTCCCATAAGATTTAAAAGCAATATATGCACACCCATGTTTATAGCTAAATGTTGGAAATAGATCAATCTTGGAAACAGCCCCAAAGCCCATCAACCAATGAATGGATAAAGAAGGTGTGGCTTTTTATACAATGTAGCATCACTCTGCCATAAACAGCGGAAAACCTGAGCCATTTCTAGCTAAAGGAATGTACTTTGAGACCATATTCTTAAGTGAAATAAGTTGAAAACCTATGTGTAAATACTGCATCGTTTCTCTGGTGTGAGGGACTAACAGTGTGAGGACCAAAACCTTACAATAGACACTGTGAAATAGGAAGGAAATATTCAGATGGGAAGGACACCTGGGGATGGGGGAGGTGGACGGTAAGGAAAGGAAAAGAAAAAAAACGAATGGAAGGAAAAATGGAAACAAAGCTTTTGTAAATACAGAGGGGAGGGGGGTTGAAAGGCGGGGAGGGGAATGGGAAAAAAGGAAAAGACAAGATACATCATGTACAGACCCAAATTCCCTACGATGAATGTGATCACTGTGTGTATCTAAAATGTGCCAATATGTTTAATTAATTAAACAATAGGTGTGAAACAGAAGAAATCTTGCATCCATTATTCCGCATGGATGAAAGGATGACACAGATGCCCACAGCTCCTCGGACTGCACTGCAGACGGCCGCCGCCGACGCAGCGCTGGATGGAGGGCCTAATTCAGTGACGCTCTAGGAAGCACGGCCCCGCCCACCTGCCCAGAGTTACGATGACACTTGCGGGCATCTTCGGCAGGCATAACTCGGAGTGGGTACCACTGGCATCTTTAGACAGAGGCTAGAGACACTGCTGAACACCCTACCACGCATGCGACTGTCCCCTACAATAACGAGCCAGCCCAGTGTTAATACTTCTAACGCTGAGAGTCCCCGGAAGTGAACTGACTGGTGTCACCCAGACCCTGCCTCAGAAACCGGCTATGCACAGTTCTGCAGAAAACCCCAAATTTCATCAGCTAAGCACTGGGCTAAGTGTCTCGGATATAAGAGCCAGAATGGCAGGGCCCTGCACTCAAAGTGGCAACACTAACCGCACAGAATCTTTACCTTCAAGGTGCAGCATCCCTAATTTAGAAGAAAAGCTTGATACACGAAGTCAGGACAAGCGCCTGTGTACGCTTGTCCTCTCTCCACTCTCGGCAAGCGGAGCGCTCTTGTGTGAATTCCTCCAGCACAGCTGGCACACACTGACTTTGGCAGCGTCTCTCCTTCCAAGCCTGTGCCACTGGTGACGGGTGTCCATGGAACCCAGCCCAGAAGCGGGGCTCCCAGAGGTGCCGGAAAATCACCTTCCGCCAGACAGGATCCGCACCCACCTGCCACCTCCTTCTCAGAGCTCCCAGGGACTGACGGCGGCCGGGGACCCCAGGCTTAGAGACGACTCCAGTCTGGGGTGCACCCGGCTGAAGTCCACATCACATCCAGTTGAAGTCATGGCTCCTGCTTCTCTCACGCCCTTTTCTCCCAAGACCACCCCAACAATCAACAAGAATCCTCGCCTCAGGCTCTGCCTCAGCTTAGGAAATCCCACCCCAGACACCAGTTCACAAAAACGTCACCACCACTGTGGCCTAATCTTTGTAACTCTTGAAAGACACTCTGGCAATCTCCAGGGCTGTGAGACTCAGAAGAAAATCAACTTTCTTCACTCTGTGCTTATGACTGTCCTTAACTCTCCTTCTCTTTACTCCAACCAGAAACCCTTGGAAATACACACATATAGCTATGTATATCATATAAGGAAGTGGAAGTGAGCTGAGTGGAGTAAGATTTGAGTTTTCTCCTTTGAGACCAGGCAGTACCAGAGAACAGGAATTTGTAGTTCACAGTGTCCTGACGCTTATCTATTTCAGCCTGCAATACTGTGATCTGCACCTGTGAGGGAAGGGCGGCGTCTATGGAACGTCACTGGCATCCTCAGAGCTCTCACACTGGGACAGTGCTAAGCTGGAAATGGTCACGGGCATAAACAGGGGTGAAAACTAGAGAGTGTGGACAGGAAGCCCTGGAAGGAGCGAGCAATCTGGGTAGGAAAGGACTTTAAACAGGGAAATCTTTGCAGCATTTTCCCTTGAATGAGGGTCGAGCAAGATTGAGATGGACGTCGAGCGCAACTGCTGGTACGCTTGTAAAATCTGTAATTTCTTTCCTTGATGAAAGCAGACCCAAACTATTTCAAAGCTAATAAATGTTTGAACCTCGACAATACTAAACTTGTTGCTTAACGTATTTTGAGTTATTACAACAGCATCAAAGATAATTACTCAAGTCTTTAATGCATACATGGTCAATTTACATAAATTGATGCTGACAATTAGTTAAAATGTAACCAAAGATTAGTAAACTCCGTGAAAAATTTTCAGGGCTGGGACTGCAGTTAGTGTCACCACACCTAGCTGCACAGGACTCTGACAAAACTAACGAAGTAAATAAATATCTTCAAAAAAGTGTGCCTTGAAAACTACTTCAAAGTGTAAGTGTTAGTCTACTGTCGTCAGCGATCATAACTGTGATACTGAAGAGTTTACTAAATCTCACCATGGAATAGGAACAGAGATAGGCATTGGTATAAATTATCTCACTTAATTATAACATGACCCCCCAGATAGATACTAACACTGGCCTCATTGTGCAGATTACTTATTTCTCCAGAGCACATGGCTGGAAGGGTGGAACCGGAAAAGCCTCGGAACGTCTTAGCCACTCTGTTAATTACCTACTGCTGGATACAAATTGCCATTATTTTATCAGTTTAGTACAGCACGTATCACCTATGTCACAGCGTCTGCAGTCAGAGGCAGGCACTGGTCAGCTAGGTCCTCCACCCCCGGCCTGGCCAGGCTGGAATAGCACGTGTGGCCCACGTGACAGTCTCTTTAGGGGCCTGACTGAGGGAACGTGTGCTTCTGGGATCCCTTGGTTGTCGGCAGGATCCGTGTCCTCGAAATCACAGGACCATGGTCTGGTGTGGCTGGCAGCTAGCCAGGGGCAACTCACCTCCTAGCAGCTCCCCTCCCCCTTTCTCTGCCAGGTGGCCCTTCGCTGGGGTCTGACAGGAAGATTTCCTTCTGCAAAGCCAGCTGCGGTGGGGCACTGCAACTCCTGTCTGCCTGGCGCAGTCCTACCGGGCAGAGCGTGGTTACAATCGTGACACCCATTCCACTCGCTGTTCCCGCCTGTGACCAATGCCACATTCTGTTGGTTGAAAACAAGCTACGGGCACCTCCTGCACTCAGAGGGCCACTTATCCAACAGTGACAGGGACACTGGCGTCACAGGCCTCAGGGTCTGTCTGCTGCGAGCCCCAGAGGCTTGTGTGCGATTGTGTTCAATGAAAGTTGTAACCATCTGTTGCCTAAAGTCAGCTTACCTTTACAAATAATTATTTGTGCTCTTAAAAACTTTGCATATCACAGTCATAAATGAAAAATCAACGTCACTGCCATAAACAGAAAATAACTGAACAAACACCCTGGACACAAAATCACACCATAAAGTAAAAAGTGAAGTAAGATAAATGAGAAAAAAAATCAGAGCTGCACACCACTGTCCATTCACATACGTGGGCTCACTTAATCCTCAAAACAATTCCCAGTAAACCGACTCACCCTCGTCACTGAGTACGTGGAAACTGGGATCTGGAAAGTTCATGGATTGCCCAAACCGATCGGTCTGTAAGTACTTGTACCAAGATTCAAATTTGTGAGCAAAGCAGGCCGAGGCACATCAACTGCATTGTAGGGATCACCAGCTTCATGGCTCACCCCGTTTTCCTGGTTCCTTTCCCTCCTCAGAGCCCTGCCTATCTTCTCATCTGTCTCCTAACCTCTTCAACCTTGAGATTCGTCTTTAGAGACCAGGAATCAACAGGAGAGAGGCAAAAGAGGAAGTGGATTTGGGCCCTGGCTTTCTCTCTCTCTGGCGAGGTCATCCGGGAAAAGCTACTGCTTTGCCTCGGTTGTCTCATCTGTAAAATGGGGATTATGACCCAGGTGCTGAATAAATGTGAC
>PVJX010027047.1:0-25222 GCA_004027295.1 Dolichotis patagonum | reverse complement strand
GAGAAAAGAAACAGATCACCTATAAAGGAAAACCCATCAAAATCACGGCAGACTTCTCGACACAGACCATCAGGTCAAGAAGAGCTTGGAGTGAAGTAATTCAAGCACTGAAGGAGAACAATCTCCAGCCCAGATTGATGTATCCTGCAAAACTCTCTCTAGAAATTAATGGAGAAACAAGATGCTTCCATGACAAAGATGAACTAGGAGAATTTGTGACCACCAGTCCAACCCTACAAAAAATACTGAAGGACATTCTAGGGAGACTTAAACTAGACCCATGCCTATCATCATGCACTAAAGTCAAAATGGATGAAAGATCTACATATTAAGACAGAAACTCTAAATTTACTGCAAGACAAAGTTGATAGAAATCTCAAGGACATAGAGGAAGGTAGAGAGTTCATGAACAAAAACTAAACTGCACAGGAAGTACTTCAAAGAAGCCACAAATGGGATCTCATCTTATTAAAGTTTTGTGCAGAGCCAGGGATATAGCTCAGTGGCACAAACACCTGCCTGGTAAGCACAAGGTCCTGAGTTCGATTTCTGGTACCAATAAAAAACAACAACAAAAAAGTTTTTGCACATCCAAAGAAATCACCAACAGAGTGATTTCATGGATTGGGAAAAGATTTTTGCCAACTATCACTCTGACAAAGCACTTCTAGCTAGAACATATGAAGAACTGAAAAAAATCTGGCCCTCCAAATTCAAAGATCCAATCCAAAAATGGGCATCTGAGATGAACACACAGATTCTCAGATGAAGAAATACTAATGTCAAATAAATATATGAAAAAATGTTCAACATCATTGGTCATTTGAGAAATAAAAATTACACAACACTGAGGTATCATCTCACTCCAGAAAGAATGGCTAACATCAAGAAATCAACATGTAACAAATGCTGGAGGGGCTGTGGGGGAAAAGGAACTCTTCTCCACTGTTAGGTGGGAGTGTAGACTGCTAAAACCACTGTATAAATCAGTGTGGAGATTCCTCAAAAAACTAGGATTAGAGGTTTCATTTGAGCCAGGTATTCACCTCTGGGTATACTCCCAGAAGAACTGGAAACATCATACCACAGTGACACATGTGCACCTCTGTTTATAGCTGCACAACCTGTAATATCCAGGTCTTGGAAACAACCCAAAAATCTATCAACTGAGGAATGGATAAACAAAGGTATGAGACTTTCATACAATGGAGTACTACTCAGTTATAAAGAAGGATAAACTAGAGGCTTTTATAGGTAAATGGACCCAACTAGAGACCATACTCATAAGTGAAATAAATCAAGACTCACATGTGTAAACACTATATTGTCTCATTCATGTAAGAAACTGAAAGTAAATAAGACCTAAAAGTTACAATAGATATAGTGAAAGGGAAAGAAAGTGCTCAAAGGAAAATCGTATTGTTTGATCAATTTTGCATACCTGTATCTGGTAACCTGAGAAGATAACAATATGCAATACAACAACCACTGTTGAATTCCTATTATCTTGTTTTGAAATCCTGTATATGTGTGTGTGTGCGTGTGTGTGTGTGTATAGCTGTTATTTGGCTTTTGCTGTTTTTGTTTGCTTTTTGATTTTTCTGTGTTCTTTTTCTCTTTAAAGAAAAATAAAAGGTTGGAGAAAGGGTAAGAAAGAGGTGGATGTCACTCAATGCAAAGGCCCTGGGTTCAGTCCTCAGTCACACACACACACACACACACACACACACACACACACATCAAGCTTTCTCAAATTTCAGGCTAACTACACTGGCAGAGTTGCACTGAAAATACAAACACACTGAGAATGAGATAGGCAATATGATTAATACCCGTGGCTCATTCCAGATTATTATTTTTCATTCATTTTACATTTGTACCTAGCAAGAGTTTTTAAACTGATGGGATACTTTCTACTGACTACAATGTCAAAAACCAAAATATTTTGCAAACCTTGTCAATGAAATGAAAAAATGAAAAAATGATGAATTGGCGTGAAGTAATGAGAATTCTGAAGAGTAAAAGGAATTCCTAAGTTTTGTGTGGTGGCACACTCCTGAAATCTCAGCACTCAGGAGCTGAGGCAGGCAGACTGCTGCAAGTTCGAGGCCAGCCTGGGCTACACAGCAAGATCCTATCTTTAAAAAAATAATAACAATAATTCTACTTCTTCAGAGCAGGGGAAATGAAGAAAATGGTATTTATCCTCAGTTACTGCTCTTATGGGATTTGGGGCAAATTTCTGCTCCACCAAAATCCTTCGACTATTGGGGGTTGCATGTAAAAGATTAGTATTTCTTTTGAATAAACTGCTCAACACTTAACAGGCATTGAGCTCAAGACTGAGCAGGCTATTATCATTGGTATAATTCTGCTTCATTGCAACACTGACCCCTTCACTTATACCCAGAGAAACCTCATAATTTGTAATTCAAGTGAGAAGCAACATTAATCAGTTCGAGCATAACTAATCTTACTAACTGCTAAGGAGCTGAGAAGGTAACAGAATCCTTCAAGACTCTGAAACGGAGGACCACAGAGATGGACAAAGAATCACACTTCTGCGGCCTTAACCGTGCACTGACAACTGTCTCCACAGATCACCACAGTTCCCTACTTTCAGAAACGCCAACACACACAGTTCCAGCAGATTAGCCATAATAAATAAAGACAGTAACACACAAGGGGGGCAAATTATCAGAGGAGAAAAGCTACAGAAGACTTTCCAACAAAATATAGCATGTATGTGATACAGAAATTGAAAAAACAGCTAGGACCACAAAAGTAGATTCAATTGCAGCACAAACAATAATAATTTCCTAAATTATAAAAGGAAGAAATTATAAAAGGATAAAAGGAAGGAGGAAGATTATGTGTGAGATTTGAATTACTGGCCTAAAAGTGAAAAATATTTCAAACCAATGGATCAAAAATAATTCCTTCCCAAGTGATACAGGAAAGAGGAGGATTCTAGCAAGAGTCAGATCTTTCATTTGCAACACTGGAGACTAGAATATAGTAGACATTTTTCAGGCTACCAGACGTAACCGCAATCAAGATAACACTTAAAAAGAATGATAGCTAATAAAGGGTTCAGAAACTATCCTATGCCATCTAAGAAACATAGTGAGATAAAAAAAAATGAATTTGAACAGACTCCAAAGTAAAGGAAGATAAAGCAGAGAAGAGATGTAATAATCCCTAATACAGTACTTACCTATATATACAGTGATGCCTGGGTTCACGAACTGAAATTTTTACATGATTCTGGGAAACATGGCTATGCTGTCTTTGTGAGGGAAAGATGTCTGCGGTCATGTTCGTCACTTGATACAGAGTTCAAAAACAAAAATGAAATTTTGCCAAATGCTTCTGTTGGTGAACCAAACTGTTCACAAACAAAAGTGTTTGTGAACTGAGGTATCACTGTATTTCTAAGAGCCATAGCGGCAGAGAAAAATGTGTAAGAGTTGTATGTGACAATGTGCCACCCGAAATGCCCCCAATGTTCCCTTGAGAAATATTGATATAAATGATCTTCTACCCGGTAATCTGGAAAAACATAAGGTTACTGTTGTAGAAAGTACTTACTAAAATGGAAAATGTAATAAACTAGAACTATCAAGAAGTGTACAGAGGATGGGCAAAAGGGAAAATAAAAACACCTTTAAGTATTTTAGGAAGAGAAAATAACAATTACTTTTGAAAAGATCGAGGGGGTAATAAAGGATTAGAAGATTCTTTTTCTTCCAATAGCAACAGGTAATGACTATCAAGGCTTGTAAAGGGAAGGTAATTGTTGGAAAAAGCACAGTAGAAATTTCACATAAACATATGAAAGGGAGTGAAAAATAAAGAGGAAACAATTAAATAATACATAAATAATGAATAAGGAAACAAAATCACCTGTAATGCCAGCACTCTGGGAGGCCGAGGCAGTAGGATCACAAGTTCAAGCATAGCCTGTGCGACTTAGTAACTTAGCAAGGCCCTGTCTCAAAACTTAAAAAAGGCCAGGTAAGTAGCTCAGTGTGAAGGCCCTGGGTTCAATACCCAGTAAAAAAAAAAAAAAATTAAGAAAAGGAAAATCAGTGTAACTCAACATACTCATTGCAAGGAACTATCAATTAAATTAAACCTAAGTGGCAAAGGCATTGACAATTGAGAGCAAAATGTTATACCCATGTAACAATTTTCCCAAATGAACATAACTATTCTGCAATTCCAACATGCACTAATTTAAAAAAAAAGATACCTAGAAATAGGCAGCTTACAGGAAATATCCTTATAAAAGGGATAAAGAAGAGCTGAAAGTAGTCAGACGTGGTACACACCTGGAATGCCAGCACTTAGGAGGCTGAGGCAGGAGGTTGCTGTGAGAGCAAGGCCAGCCTGGGCTATATAAGTAAGTTCAAAGCCAGCCTGAAAGACACATCGAGACCCTGCCTCAAAAAAATTAAACACATGAAAAATTAAAAAGGCTAGAACTAAAGTGAACTGAGAATGATATGTTACACACACAAAAATATAACTATATAAATATAAAAATATAAATATAAAAAATATAAAATAAAAGTAAAAATAAAAAAGCACAATTAATAAAGTGACAAGACTCATAAATCTGCATATGCCAAATGACACGACTAAATATATAAAGGAACATAAGAAAAATCTGACAAAAATATCATGGAACATTTCAGTAGATTTCTTTCATAACTGGACAATTCACAGAAAGAAATGACAGACAAAAGAATTAAAAAACAAGATCAATAACTGGTTCATTGACATTTACAGAAACTTAAAAATTCATCAGGTATACAGTTATTTACAAAATGCAACAATATACTGTAGTTGGTCAGAAAACCTTAAATTATAAAGAATTTACAGGATCATTCTGTGATCAAGAAAACTAAAATAAGAACAACAAAAGTGACGGTTTGTGAGTCCTTCAGTCCTTCAAGATTAGGAAACATACATGTAGACAATTTAGACAAAAATCATACCATCTGCAGAAAAAGTTACAAGAAATATATGCAGTCCTATAGAAAAAAGTAAAAACCTAGCATAAATTATTTCTACACAATATAAATTATCAAAGTTATTTCAAGAGGTGGCTATCTTGAACCAGCATTACTGGAAAGGCAATTAGAGTGTATCTTTAAAAGAGAAGTCTTCAGGATCAGAAAACTTCTCAGCCAAATTCCATCTAATCTTGAACAGACAATTTTAACTGCATCTTAAGTAATTCTAAACTGCACAAAATGATGAAAAGCTCCCAAGTCATTTTATGAAACAAGTAACTAATAGTTTTTACTAAGATATAATTTACAGAGTAGCATATACATGTCTATATGTAGATGAATTTTTATGAACCAATATGATTATTAGCACTGAAGATGTTCCCTTGTATTACCTTTTCCAAACACAGCCACTCCCCTCCCTGCCACCAAGGATTACCACTTTCCTGATTTGTAACAGCACAGATTAGCTGTGCC
The DNA here is from genome assembly GCA_004027295.1 of Dolichotis patagonum. NCBI lineage: Eukaryota > Metazoa > Chordata > Mammalia > Rodentia > Caviidae > Dolichotis > Dolichotis patagonum. Next base: position 19,727 of record PVJX010027047.1, on the reverse strand, counting down.
CATTTTTATACTTTATAAGAATACAAGTACACAGTACTCTACTATATTGGTTTTTGATATGTTTGTGAGATTTATTCATATACTGAAAGTGGGTAAAATTGTTGTCACTGCTATATAATATTTCATACAGAAATACTATTGATATAATAGAAAATGTAGTATTAATTCTACAGTTGAAATTTTGGTTAATAGTGTTGCTACAAATATTCTAGGGCAGATGTTTAAGTGAATATATATATGTATTTTACAAGGTGTAGATCTAGAAACAGAAGTTCTAGATCCCATGGTATGAATATTTTCAACTTTAACAGATTCTGCCAGAGGGTTTCTCAACATGTTTGAATCAATTTACATTCTCACTAGCAATGGCTTCCCACATTCTTGCCGAATTGTAATTTTTACATCTAATAGTTTGCTAAAGGAAACTGCAGATTGTCACTTATAGGTGTGCAAGCTAAAGCTCTAAATAAAACATTAGCAAACAAAATACAGATTTTTAAGAAAAGAATAACACATTATGATCCAGTATGCTTCAATTCAAGGTGACCAAACGGTACTACCAGTTAGACCTTTATATATATAATTTAGCTAGTAATAAGCAGCTTCAAGAGTAACACATGACCATATTTTTTTTAAAAAGCTGAGAAGGCAGCTGATGAAATTTAGCAGCTATTCTTTGTAAAAATCTCTTGACAAAACGGGAAAGAACTTATTTAAATATAACCTGCCAAACAGTAACATAAATACTGTAAATAACTAAATACCAGAATCATTTTCATTAAAGTCAGTAACAGATTGGATCCCTGCTATTGTCATTATTATCCAATATTATAGTGGTATTTTTAGACAATTAAGATTTCAGAAAAGAAACCTGTTAAAGATTGGAAAAGACATGATAAAATTTGTACGAATGCCACAATTATATTTCTGAAATCCCAAGAGACATTAGTGGAAAATCTAGAATGAGATTTACTAAGCTCTGTTTACAACACATTTCTTGCATACAAGTATACAAAGCATTAAGTCTCTTCTTCATTATGAGCCCTTAAATGGAATGAGAGAAACCTTCATAATAATGACCAAAGGGGAATATATTTAATAAAGACACGGGGCTTAAATGAAAAAAAAATCCTGTCAAATCTTATTAACTATTAATAAGATATAAACAAAATGACACAATGTTCTTAGATGGAAAGACAATCGTGTCAAACTTCTCAATGTTAATACATAAATTCAAGGTTATTTCACCCCTAATTGGATAAAGTAAGATTAAATGATCACACACAGAAAAGTTCCATTGGGGCTAGAGATTTAGCTCAGTGGTGGAAGTGCCTGTCTGGCAAGCATGAGGTCGTGAGTTTCATCCCCAGCACCAAAAATAAAAATAAAAAAATAAAAAGAAATGATCACAAACTTCAAATGCCCAAAAAGAGACAAGACAGTAAGAACAGGGTAGTGTGAGATAAAAAGCTCTGCTTTGTCACAAAGTCATCACACACACACACACAAACACACACACACACACACACACACACACACACACTACATTATGAAGCCATTATGATATTGCCATAAGAGAAATGTAAGTGCAAAACAATAGCACACCGAAAAATAAACTCATGAAAATTTCATGTGGCGGACTTTCAGCAGCCCAAAGGAGAGAGACCCTGGCGTGTCGGGACCTGCACTGTGCAGTTGACTCGGGGTGCCGGGAGAACAAGGAACTCTTCCCGTCTGGGGGGGGGGGCGCGCGACTGTGATCCTGCCTGCGTGTGGGCTGAGAATCAGACATCTCATGTCGTCCTGTCCCCCAGCCCATGTCCCCCCACCCCCTCCCCCCTGCCTAGCAAGTGGGAGCCAGTGAACTACACATCTTGTGAAAAGATTGGCTATGTTATTTAGTATAAGCTCTCCATATGCAAGGATAAGGACAACCATTTGGAAGAAAACAAGAGACAATATGACAGATAGTGAAGATCTCTGGTTGTCTAGCTTTGAAATTTATGCTTTCTTATGTCGTATTCTGTTCTGTTTTGTTGTGTTTAATTTTACTCCCTTTTAAAATAAAAAATTTAAAAAACCCACAAAGTTGATACTTCACTTTATTGGAAAAAAGGTACTTTAATAAAGGGTGCTGGATTGGCAACAAGGAAGAAAAGAAAAGAAATATTTTAAATGCAGTAAAGATTTAAATGCACCCAGGAGGCTGAGACAGGAGGATGGCCACAAGTTTGAGGCCAGCCTGGGTTACACAGTGAGTTCAAGGCCAGCTTGAACTACATGAGGAGGCCCAGTCTCAAAAAGAAAAAAAAAAAAAATCAAGATGTGGTGTGTACATGTACCATTCTCCATGATTAATTTATAATATACCAGTAACATACTAATAAAAGAACATTTACATTGTAAAAGACTATATATGCTACTCAAGAATACTACAGAATACTTCAAAACTTCATAGACATCTTCCAAAATGTTTAGATTTTTGTAAAGCAATATAGATCCGTGTACACTAACATAATTTTCAATGGTAAAAGATATTGCAAATAGTCAATAGACATATGCTTGGAGCAAAACAACCCCTGCAAATAAGGAAAGTTTATATATAAAACAGAACACTTACAAATTTTTAAAATATAGAAACATAGGCAAACAATCAAAATTAAAACACAAAATAAAAAGTTACTAAAGTTTAAAACATGAGATTAAAAATGCAACTACAAGGGCCAGGGATGTAGCTCAGTGGTGCAGTACAGTGCCTGCCTGGCAAGTGTGAGGCCCCGAGTTTGATTCTTGGTACCAAAAAACAAAACAAAGCAAAACAAAAAAAAAGGCCTAAATATGCAAACATGCACCAGGCATGGTGGCAAAGCCTATAAAACCAGCATTCTGGGAAGCTGCGGCAGTAGGAGCTCAAGTTGACCTCAGTCTGAGAAACTTCTAACATATCTCAGAATAAAAAGTGAAAAGTACTGGTAAGGTAGTTCAGTGAGAATGTCCTGTGTGCAATCCATACTATCACAAAACAAATATGCAGTTTACCTAAGAGTAAAACCCAACATTAAGTCCAAATGGTTAAGTTTTACCTGGAAAAAGTACAACAGAGAAGAGAGTTGGAGAAAACTGCTTGCAACCAAGAAAGGCTTAATGTTAGATAATATAAAAAGAACTTAAAGCTAATTAAATAAAAAGACAAACACAAGAGATAATAAAATGAAAACTAAACGTAGAGGTGTAACTATGAATATGTGTGGTAGATAGAAGATGGTCCCCATGAACTTTGTCCCTGGTGTTACTTCCCAGGAGGCTACATGATAGGGCAAAGGGGCTTCACAGACACAATTAAGGTTACTAATTAACTGACCTTAGTGTACAGAGACTGAGTGCCCTTATTGAAGCCATAAGAACTCTTTAGGGCATTGGTGTGCATGGTTATGCGTGCCTGTAATCCCAGTTACTCCGAAGGCAAAGGCAGGCGTCTCACAAGGTGAAGGTCAGCCTGGGTAATATAGCGAGACCCTATCTCAAAATACAAAAAAAAGTTGGAAATTAGCTCTGGGTAAAAAATCCCAGTATCGGGCTGGGGATTTAGCTCAGTGGTGAAGCACCTGTCTGGCAAGTGCAAGGTTGTGTTTGATCCCCAGTACCAAAAAAAAAGAATCCCAGTATTAGGGAAGCTGAGGCAAGGGTTTCAAATTTGAGGCCAGCCTGAGCTACTGTATCAAGAGCCTCTCTCAAAAATTCAAGAGCACTTTTCCCTGGCTGGTAACAAAAAAGAAAGCAGAGTCAAAGTTGAGAACATCTGACATTCTTGCTAGGTTTGAAAATGGAGGGGGCCACGTGCAAGGAACAGCGAGCCACCCTAGGGCTTACCGACAACCCGCAAGCAACCAAGGACCTCCATCCTACAGCCTTACTGACTTTGGAAGTGAGTTTCCCAGAGCTTTCAGCTAAGAGGCTACCCCCTCAGACAGCCTCATTTCAGTCCTGTTAGGCCCAGCAGAGCCCAACTGAGTCTGCTTATACTTCAGAATTGTAACAAATGGGTTAAATTGTAAGGCAATAGAAAACTACACGCTTATGAAGTAAACTGAACGATCAACAAATGCACGCAAAGATGTCAAAATTTGCAATAGTCAGGAAACAGGAAATTAAAATGACACTGAGAAATCACTACACCCACCAGGCTCTTTTCTTTTTTTTTTCTATTTTTGTTTTTTTAATGTTATAGCATCTATTGCCAGTGGGTATAAAGGGAGAAAGTGTTTTTTACACATTTACTGATAGAAATATACATTGTTCCAGACTTTTTTGGAAACAATCTTGCAACATGTATTAAACATTTTAAATACACATATCCCTCAATCCAGCAATCCCAAGGACTGTATTACACAGAAGTAAAACCATTATAATCACATATATACAGGAATGTTTATTATAGTAGTAAAAAATCTGATAACAAAGTAAAAACCAATATGGAAGAGATTCAGTAAATTGTGGTATGTCATTACTATTACACAGCCATTAAAAAGAAGGAAACAACAGCTGTAAAATAGGAATTACGTCAGATTGTTCATGGAGAAAAATGAGATGCAGACATTATATATAATTCCATTTATTTAAAGCAAATTGACCCACCCCCCCAAAAAATCTCATCTTACTTGCATAAGATTGTGTGTGGCAAGAAATTTAAGTGATTTATGCATGTACTGACTTGTAGAGTGCTCATGACATGCTGAATTGGAAAAAACAAGTTGCAGAGTAATGTGCAGAATAAGACAAAGCCCCTTATGTAGTAACTCTGTGCACACACGTGAATGAAAATTAGATACATATTAGGGAGGTATGAATTAAGGGGTACAATGGATGATTGGTTTTGCCATTATATATGTTGATTTCATCATTTGCTCTTTGTATTCTTTTAACAGTAACTTAGATTTTATTACTCACTTGTATCATTCTTACAATTTCAAAAACATTAAATCACCCCAATTTTTTCTTCAGCATTAACCACTAATATTTCATGTATCTTTTTGTTCCCCTCAACTGGAACATAAGTCACATTAGAAAGATTCACATCTGCTCTCTGCACACTGTCAGCACCTAAAACTTTTAGCATACAGCAGGTACTCAAATATGGTGGGGGAGGGGTGCCATTAGCAAGGTTTAAACACCTCCTCTCCCAGGTGTGGTCTTCAGTTCCCAGACAGGCAGGACTAGAAGTGTGCAGCATGACGAGGGCACTGCACTGGGCTTTCTGTTGCCTTGGGCACCTATAAGGTAAGGTCCAGATCCTCCCCTAACCAGGGCATAGAACTCAAATTTAGGATCAGATCCACAGATCTAAATAAATTTGAACATTACCTAGGGATTAGCAAGGACTTTTTTGTTTTGTTTTTGATGCTTGACAGATGTAGAATTTTGAAATAAGTAAGTTGATGATAAGCCACAAATATTTGATTTCCTTCTACATGAAAAGGAACCAGAAATGCTAAGGGGAATATAAGACAAACAAATATGGTCTCAACCTCAAGAAGCTTATAAAGACAGAAGCGAATTCCTTAAGTCCCTGACTTACAAATAACCAAACTGCAAACTTTCACAGACATGAATGAACCTTGCATTACAAATAGTAGATGCGAACCAGTCGCAGGAGTTGCTCATATGTCTGCCAGACACTGTTGCAGTTCTGGTGCTATGTGCTTCCTGTACAGTGTGATAATGCACAGTAGCAGTACAGTGCTCTTTTTAAAGTAACTGTATAAGTATTATTTATCATATTTTTGTGTCTGATTTTTGTTTTACACTGTATATTTGTGTCAAAGGTGTTGGGAGTTATGAATGAGTCAGATTTAAAGAACATTCTCCCAAAATGGAACTCATTCATAAGTTGGGGACTTACTGAAGTCATTACTTGTTTTATTTTGTTAAGTAACAAATAAACAGTAGTTAATACACTGAAAATCTGGGTTGAGGATGGTGAATCAAGAAATTCAACAAAATCACTACCTGTTTCTTATGCGTAGGAAAAAAATCCACAAGACTATGAAAGAGAATGTATAAAATAAACTGATCATGTTATTTCTTGTCAAACTTTGTTGCTCCCTAAAGACTTTCCAAAAATCACACAAAATAAAATTTGTGTGTATTTATCAGTAAAGGTGCCTTATATCAACTGCATACACCAAAGCACTATACTGTCTGGATCTACAACTAAGGTCAACAGTAAAATCATTTCTGCCTCCAGAAAATGTTTCTAAAGAGAAAGAAGCCTGCAAGCTGTAAAAAACAAAACAAACTTTAATCAGCAGATACATATTAAGTAACTCACAGAAATAAAGTTTATTGTCTTGCTTGCTTAAAAGGCTGACCATGGGAATGCAGGTGCCATGAAGCAGATTTCGTTTCTTCTGGATATATAATCAGGAATGAGATTTCGGGATCATATGGTAGTTCTATTTTTAGTTTTTAAAGGAATCTCCATATTTCTCATAATGGTTGCACTAATTTACAATTCCACAAAGTATTAAGAATTCCTCTTTCTCTGCAGTTTTCCCAACTCAAGGGATACTATTCAACCACACAAAAGCACAGAATACTGTCATTTGTAAGAGCAAAGCGGGACCTGGAGAACATACTAAGTGAAGTAAACAGGCACAGAAATAAAAACACTAAATGATCCCAACCTTGTGGAATCTAAAACAGTTGATCTCATAGGAAGTAGTTAACAGAGAATTGAGAGAATAAAGGGCAGGAAACAGGGAAGAGCTTACTGAATGGACCAATGTTACATTTAGAAAGAAGGAATAAGTCTAGTGTACTACAGGCATAGAAGGGTGCATATAATTAATAATATATACCTCAAAATAAAACAGCAGACTTGGAATGTATCAACCATAAATGATGTAAGTTTAAGGTGATAAATATGCTAATTACCCTGAGCAGATAATTATCTAAAATGTACACAAGTCATAACATCACATACTTCATAAATGTGCACAATTACTATGTTAATTTTTAAAAGGCTGACCAAAAGGAAAAAAAGCCGGAATGTTATACAGATAAAAAAAAGTCTGTTTCCTTCTGACCTGAGATATATAAAACCAAACAAGTACTATTTCATTGAAAATGAAAGTTTTCATGGAAATGAATTTAAGTGAAATGCTGCTTTAGCTGAAACTGTGTACTTTCAAAATCTACATGAAGAGAAATTAGTCCCTAGCCCTGTTAGCTGCAAGGGTACATTGCAAACACTTCACATGGTATACATGCTGTAAGCTTAATGTTCCACTCACATGTATCAAATAACCAAGCCTCCACATTGTCCGCAAGAAATGTGAAAAAAATACTGGTTTTCAGTCAGCAAATTACGGCATCATTTATCATATAAGCGTTCCTACATAGCAACTGAATACTGAATTGGAGAAGGAAGGAAATATTCACAATGAATCAAAACATATGAGACCATTAAGTTTTTTTTTCTAAAATATGTACTCAGTGAAATTACTCTAGCAATAGGATACTCATATGTGGGAAAAGATTTCAGTACATTTTAAAAGATGTTTTTAAAAATATAGTTAAAACCACCCCACACAGAACTCATTTTGTAAAAATGATTGTAGTTTTTCATATTACTCAGACATTTTTGTCTTCTCTTTTCTGACATATGCAGACACAACACATTTGGGCTTGTATTAAAGTTTCCTAAAATATAATGGCAGATATTATACTAGGGGGCTGTGAAATACTTTTGATGTCTTTCCTAAGAATCTTTCACCAGTGACAAATAGGCCAAACTTGGAGTTGTTCACTTTTGAGGTAGAAAGTACTTTACAGCCCATTTTATGAGAAATAGAAGGTAGCAGTGGCCTTCTACTCAAGTTGATTTTATTTTTTATTTTCCCTACAACCTCACCGGTTATCCAGCACCTAAAGTTCAGTGTTTATGATGAAATTACTTTTGCTACAAGATTCTGTTAGAGTGGCTGCAGTGGTGCACACCTGAAATCCCGGCACTCTGGGAGGCTGAGGCTGAGGCAGGAGAATTAAATGCTGAGCCCTGCCTAGGCAACTGGACAACTTAGCAACTTACTGAGACCCCCATCTCAAAATAAAAAGGGGCTGGCGATGTAGCTGAGTGTGAAGGTCCTAGGTTCAATCCCAGTACTGGGGGGAGGGGGATTTGTGTATGAAAAATCACCATCTTCTCTCCACTTCCACCAGGAGTAGTTAAAGCTAGGACACTTAGTATCTCTGCATATTACATATGAACAACCAGTTGCTTATTGCTACAACTCATGATTAACATAACATTTTCTTTTCTGCATTTTGTTTCTTAACAAAAGTTTTCAGCTTGCAAATTCATCATTTGTGAATGATGGGTTTCCCTTTCAGTACCCTTAATTTTATGATTCTATTATCTATGCATGTGTCAATTTATCTACTTACCTATCTATCTAGATCTTTACATCTTTGGTTTGAGGTTATAATTGAAAACCTTGTATATATGCTGGATCTTTCAAGGGCATAAAAAACTATGGCACATGAATTAAAAGACACTAATTCTCATATTCTAGTGCCAGTCAACAGACATCTTAGTGTGGTTCTTCTTACATCGCTGAGCTAGTTTAGCTCTCTAAGTAAGTGCACTGCAAAAGTCAATGTGGGGTTAGCATCTGGACTACTCTCCATATATGGTGAATTGCTGAATCAACAAACACAACTTTCTATGAAAAAGCCCTTTCCTATTATTTGGATTTTACAGATTCTACTCAAGTATCAGATCCTTCCTTAAATTTGACTTCCTTATCTTTAGGAATAAAGAAGGGTTTAAGGTAGGTGGAGTCTAAGTGACACAATGAGTCACTGTTTGATGGATTTTAAATTCTATTTTTGCAAGCATACAAAATTAAATTTTATGTTCTAGAGGACTGAGGTGGTAGCTCAGTGGTATAGCACTTGCTTTACATGAATGATAGAGGGCCTGGGTTTGAGCCCAGCACTGAAAAAAAATAAAATCTGTTCCAGAAAGTAATAGATTCCAATTTTAGAGTTGCAGAGCTATATGTCATGCTTCTTTACAGAAATGGAGTGTCCTGGTCACTGCACTGAGGAATTAAGTGAGAGATACTTCATGAACACAGTGTTGGTATTAAACGGTCTGACAGACTTCAAGATGTCTACGAAAATACCTCAAGTGCCACGATAATGCTGCAAACACTCACAACCTCAGCAGTCTTGGGAAACTCAAGACAGGTCAGAGTACTTACTATCTGACTTAGGCGACACCAGCGGTTCACCAATTCGTGAATAACTGCCATCCTCTTGCCGTTCTAAGCTAGATTATTCCAAAATTACTCCAACAACCGTGTTTCAGTTCTTATAAAAAAGGACAAAGGGGGCATTTCCAACATTACTAGGATAAAGATGACAGAAGAGGAGGTACTTATTAGAATCTGTATTATACTGTGATTCCAAATTGCAATAAGGACATCGAGTTTGAGCAAGCAAAGCCTTTGAAAAATACTGAAGAGGTAGATGATGTGGAGGGGCTCATGATTGCCAAGTAGTCAGATGAAGAAAAAAAATAAAAATATTAAATTTATGTGTGCTTATATGATTTAAAAAAATCATTTGATCAAACATTTGAAAGATAAAAAAACCTATTTGTCCTTCAAAATTGTCACTGATCCAAACTTACAGGGCATTTTAATTTTACTGGTTTTTCAAAGTCGCAAATTTTATTTAATGATAAACTTCTTTACCTTCCACATAATCAACAATTAAGTTCGCTTCATTACTTGGATGCACATCTACTTTGTCTAATACCTTTTAACTTCTCTGCATGCCTCACCCTAACATCCCTCCAACAAAAGCCCCAAATGGATTCACTGCAAGATCACAGCTAGATTCCAAGTCTGACAAATACTGCAATTCATGAGACACCTATACCACAATATCTATATTTGTACACTTTATTTAAAACCAAATAATACACTTAGAACCACCAAAAATGTATTATCTTAATTAGCGTATCCACAACCTGAATTTACAAAGGAAACTTCTTACACCACAAAAATCAGCATTTGATTAATTTATATTAGTCAATATTATAACTAAAATGTAAAATACCTGAAGATCACACTCTGGCCCAGGGGGCTCACCAGCTGGGAGCTTGGGTATGGAGAGAAAGCTTTAAACTGATGATACCTTGAGATCAGCTCTAAATAAGGTTGAGAAGACAAAATAACCAATAGATTTGAGTATCATCAAGAAGGTATTCCTCTTAAAAAACAAGTATTAGATAATACAGATGGGAGGGGGTTAGGGGCTATTTCTTAATCTAGTAGAAAAAAGTATATTTTCTCACAAGTGGCCAACTTCAGCCAAACAATGAGGAGAAAGCAGGGAAAGGAGGTATGTGGCAGCTCCAAGACTTTCTAATGCTGATAATGCCAAATTTAGCAGCTCTCCACATGGCAATTAAAATACCATTCTCTTGAGACATTTTTAGAGAGAGCTAACATACAACATGCAGGAAGTCATTCTACATTAACAAGGCACTCACTGGTTCACAGCCTGCTATAATATACAGGCAGACATTAACCTAAATTAAAACTAACTTTCTAATTTGCTTCAAAGGTATGACAAGTGTGTGGTCCCAGTTAAGTCAAATGTAAAGCCTGATTAGCAAAGATCCAGAAAATTATGTTCCCTAAGTACCATTTCAGGAATACTGCTAGAATAAATGAGTGGAATTTACAGATCCTTTTGGTCTAACATTTGCAACTATTTTTATGATTAAAAATATACATAAAGAATCTGCAAAATACTTTGTCAACCTGGAATCCCTCACTTTGGTATTGACAACCAGTTGGATGATGGATGTGACCAAGTAAAAAGCTTTTAGTAGCCAAGGTAAAAATGATGCAAATAACCGTTCTCTGCTTTCAAATACAGGCATGTTAGCTTTCTGGACTTTGCCCTAAAATGGAATTTATGAATTGGTACATTTCACAAAAATATACATACTTTTGTCAGCTACTACTTTTGTACAACCAGAATCCCAGTGTTGAACACTTAAAGTACTGCTATTACATAAACAAACAAGTAACATTAATGGAGGCAACTTCTGAGTAAATAAAATGAGTGATTATATACTCAGTAGGCTGGAAACAGCTTTCAAAACAGGTTGAATAAAATGACATTTAAATCTTTTTTCATGTAAATTCCGTAACAGTGTCTGTTGGTGGACAACATCACACAGATATACACCAACCAGAGAGATTATTACCAATCACTAAAAACACTGATGGTTAATTTTAAGCCACTCTTTCCAATGAAAACCAAAACTGATTCTAAATCTTTCAATCTGACTGTGACAATACAACTTAAATGACAAAGCCTGAGAAAAGCACCAACATAGATTTTTAAATTGCATCCAACCATCATTTCAGATGTCATAAAGTGTTACCTTAGTTAAAACGGCAGCAATGACAACGAGGTAGATATGAGAGATGCCACTTAAATACTTAAGACTATTTTTAGGTGGAATTTTAACCAGTTCAGGTGTTCAAAAATAATTGTTACTGGTTGAATCTTCATCACATAAGAATTTTACATGCTCTTGTCTAAAAGGGAGATAGACATATGAACTACTAAGAAAGTGACCTTTAAAAACCTACAATGATAATGAGGTCTCATAATTTAAGTGAATAATTTCTCCTTTAACCTGAACCTGATTACAATTAAACAATAGTTATTTATTCTCTACTGAAATTTCTAGGAATTCACATTCGTTTCTAAAGTATAAATGGTGCTCAAAAGAGCACAAAGACAGCGCATGATATGTCCCCTGAAGTCCTAGAGGTTGAGAAGATACATTAAAAAAACATTGATGGTCACAAATCAGGACCTTCACAGATTGGCAAACACACACAAGCACACACACATGCTCGCTCGCTCTCTCCCTATCCCCTTCTCTCCTCCTTTCATTGCCCGCCCCCCCCAACACAAACTCCATCTCCATCCTCACTTGTAAGGCTGCATTTGTACTTTTTTTTTTTAAAGGCACCTCTCATTTTCTAGCTATTGCCTTCTGGATGATTTATATTTTGTTAAAAAGCCTGAATGTTCAATGAAAATAGTTCAGTACTGAGAATGGAGTATTTTTTCAATTCACATTTGAATAGCCAGGTTTTCTTACATTCAGATTTTAATAAACTAGAATGACAGTTTTTAAAACAAGCATGCTAGCCTATAATGAATTAGAGTATATACAGTAATTCAAACATTTAGAACTATATATTATACTGCAAAAGCAAAAGCACAACATTCATCATACTCATTATCTGCTGTGTACACTACCTCCCAAAATGAAAATACAAAACAATAAAATGCACCTATGGTTTTATATATATATATATAGTCTATATATTATATATATTTATATAATATATATAATATATATTTATAAAATATACATACATTTTAGACATTTTCAAATAAATCTTCATCATTATCTCCAAAAGAAATTTATAGCAAGAATACTGAAGGAATGAAAGTCAGATAAACAAAAAATTTCTCATTAAGTTCATTGTCAGTGATGCAGCTTAGTTTTCCCCCTTTAGTCATAACTAAAATGATTATAAAAGCTAAATACGTTGCATAACTATCTGGTTAATGGCAAAAATTGCTAAATTTGTTCAATAGAAAAATACTGAAGGTCATTATATCACTCATGTTAAATATCTGTCTATGGTTTGAGTAACAAATGAGCTCCACATGACAGCTGAGTTTTGAAAAGGGTACTGCAAGCTCCCAGAGATGTATCCTTAGCATATGAAAATAAGGCAGGGACCCATGCCACCTGATTTTCATAATATTCCAATACATTCCATCCAAAATATTTACAATTCAAGCATTATATAAGTATTTCAATGACTGAATCTTCAATTTTGTCAATTTTCATATGATTTTCAATAGGATGGAAGAGAAGTCAGACACATGTATATGTTACCATCTGACTGGAAGACAGCTTTGGCTCATTTCTAGGCTGGGTTCATACAGTGTGCTAGTATATAAGAATCTTTCTATGTACAGTCTCAAGTGGTGGAGCACTGGCTTCCTAAGGAACTTTAAACAGTTCCATCATTTGCACTGTTAGCACATCTCTAGGTTATTTTCCACTCACTAACAGAAAAACTGTAACCATGGGTATAAAACGAATAGGGGAATAGGTTTTCAGAATTTCTGTGATGTAAGTAAAGCAGACACTGAAGACCTGGAAGGTAATTAAAGCAACTGGTAGAACAACAGCTTTGTGGTCATCCATTATAAACACAACAAGTATGGGCACCTGATTGGGATTGCCCAGTATTATAGTACAAATAAATCTTAGCAACACCCTGTTTTCACTTCATGAAGAATAGAAAGGAATTTACTACAATGTAGAATTCTATATATGCATGGAAATACAAGCATTCACCTGGTAGATTATGTCCAGGTTAACTCACTTGACCATAAAAAATCTTTCAAGCCCACTTGTTAACCAAAGCACCAAGATGAAATATTTTCAATTATTATCATAACACCACAAGACTACTTCAAGTAGATGTACCTATCATCAGAAATGTCATTGCTATGACAATGAAATGTAGGGATAGGAATGCAGGAATTATTTAAATGGGTTAAATATTTATGGATATAATTTTTTGGATGACTGAGGCCCTATGGTATGCACATTTTGATGTAAAGCGGGGCACTGAAAATTGGTTTTTAATATCTAGATTAGTTTCTGTCATTTGGAGCAAGTAAGAGAAAGAGTACAAAGAGAGGCATACCAGTTGTAGGGACCAAAGTTGCATGAGAGGGCATTAACTGCAGATAGCAGGGTCATGAGAATCACAAAATCCAATCTGTGGGTTATAGGTAAAATGGGTTCAGAAATTTACTGCACATCAAAATGTGTATTTCAATTAAAGAGAGAGGATTTTTTTAATCAACAAAAAATATTAAATTATTCCATCTAGATTTTCAGGAGATTCTTCTCAGAGATACTAACAGAGGACTTCTGGTGGTACAAAATATTTGTTTTAGTTAGTACTGCTGTAAAAGCAGCTGCCTGAGGCTAACCATGCTCTTTGGACTATTAAGACACAATAATTATGAACTTTTTTTTTAGGTGTCAGTTAACATGAATGTGGGAAACAAGAAACAAAGAGGAGGTTATATGGAAAGCATGGTTAGGTGAGAGTTAACAAATGAATATCAGCAATTAACTTCCTTTTCAGTCACACGAAGGTAAAGTTACATCAATATGAAATAATCACTCTGGTATTATAAATATCACTTGAATAAGGTAAATTTTAAAATACAAATTATTATAAAGAAATGCCCTGTTTATCCTTAAAAAATAAACAGAATCTCTAATTTGAGTAAGTTAAATACGTTAATAAAAGTAGACTCTTAACTATTCTTCATAAATGGTGAATGTTTAATAACTGAACTTTAGCATGGTACCAAATCTACTTTCAAAACCGTACTATAGGTATCTTCTTGCAAATGAAATATTTGTTCAGCATTTCTGAATAGTAATTTACTTAACATATTATTGCATCTTTCTCCTTAATAGGTAAAATCTTTGCCATGTGTTTTATGCAAATAGCTCAAAGGGGAGCTAAACTAAAAGCTCATTTTAACACTGATCTGGTCATTATAAACAATGGGGTTAGTACAGCAGATATAACAAAGGTTACTGTTTTAACTACCTAATATGTTTAACAGGATTTCTCAGGGGAGAAGGTCTCAGATTCTGCTCTGCCTCTATCATTCCCAGCCATTCAACTTTTAATTATCCACTACAGCACGCCCTGTTTCCTCAATAAGGACAAGCTAAACCTGTGTTTGCTCAGGTCTGCCTAGTGAGTTAGAATTATTTCAGAAGTGAGAGTCTCTCTGGGGGAAGTTTGAAACAGTTTTCAGGTTCACAGATTCAACTGAGCTTGCAGCAACCTGAACAAACCTTAGTTTTAGAAAACAGTACAGAATTGCAAAACTATACTTTAACAAATGTTTTCTGTGCTCCTTCAGCAGAACAAAAGGGCAGGGACAGTTGATTTTTCCCTGGTCTTCTGTATCTCTTTTGTGCAGTTGATTATTTATAAAGAGCTAGAAGGTGAAGATGACGCATCATGTCATACAAAGACTTTAGCCAGTGCATCAGCTCCAGCGCTGGCTATATAGCATTTGGATGGGTGGAAAGCTACATCATGAATTGATTCTTCAAATTTTTTTCGATGAGCTGTGAACTCTTGGATACATGTCTTACTTTCTAGATTCCATAAACGTATTGAACAGTCATGACCTATAGCAAAGAAAAACAATTGAAAGGAATAATTATATTCACATGAAAATCAGAAGGACAAATAAATAACGCATAGTTAATGTACTTACTGCCAGACATCAAGTAGAGGCCATTAGGATCAACTGCTAAACTGGTAACGGCTTCTAGGTGGGCTACCATTGAGTGGATCAGTTTGCCTTTGGAAAAAGAGATTGTTACACTTTACTGAGGATTTTCTTCATCTTCAATATATGTCAGCTATCATATTACACTGATTGCTCTAATATGTCCTTACTGTTTCAACACCTTTTTCTACCAGCTAAAACAATTGCCCTCCTGCATCTAGTCAGGGTACTGATGAGGAACAAAAACAGCTCAAATTTTGGATACTTTTGTCTTTTAAACCACAAAATAGAACTCGGTAATTTTTATGTGGTCATTAACAAGGATGTGGACATTAACTGTCTACTTTTATCTCTTTAGCTTTAGACAAATTATGGCTTGATGGGCATAGAAGATACAAATTCAGAGGACACTAAGACAAACACAAATAGAAAACATGTGCACAATTCTGGTGGAAATAACATACAGAAAATTAAAAACATAAATTACTAATTATCATCAGCTAAGCATATAAGCAAAAGTCATCATTTTAACAAAGGCCATCAACAGATGGTCAGGGAAATACAGCTGCTTTTTTCCCAGTGCAGCTCTTCATGAAATTTTCTTTATACTGGAGAAATGTAATCCAGTAAGAACTGGCACAGCCCAATGCCCGCTTCAAATCAATGGGGACCAAAATTTTATTATAAAACAGAAAAAATAAGCACATGGGAAAAGTAATAAAACCAAATGGTTTAGCAGGTTTCTGTCTGCAACACTGAACAGCACCAATCAAAAACAAAATAACTATATATTGACTAATGCTATTCCATAATTAAAGAATTTTAAACAAAATATAATCATACATCTCTACTTCAAACAGTATTTCTCCTTGCCCCTCATGTACTGCAATAGATCACAGGAAAAGATCATTTTTTATTGGTATTTGAATAAATTTTTCATTACAATCCTAGTGATAACTCTGGCGCTCGCGTCTAAACATACATCTACTCATCATTAAACAAGCCACAATGACTCTGTTGTATAATGAGGATCAGTCTTAGCACATTTGAATGGAGCGAACAGACACTGAGCCAGAAAATATTTTTCAGTGCCTACTCCCTGCCTATCAAGCCAACAACAGAGACAATTAAGCTACTCTTTAGAAGAGACATTTTTGTGCTTTTATCAAAAATGAATTCTTAATAAATTTTTACCTGTATTGTTATCATAGAATTTGATGTGTCTATCTTCATGAGCAGTGATACTGATGGGAAGAGTGGGATGACTGATGACTCTATTTATTTGGCAGGAGGAGCTAGACACTAAAAAGGAAAATTTTAAAAAGCAATAAAAATTAATCCAAACTATTTTCTGACAAAGGAGCCAAACCTGTTCACTGGCTAAGAAGGATACCCTTTTTAATTAATAAATGGTGCTGGAAAAACTGGCTTTCTATATGGTGAAGACTAAAGCTAGACCCATGTCTATCATGATGCACTAAAGATAAAAGGGATCAAAGATCTAAATATTAAGACAGAAACACTAAATCTTCTGGAAGACAGAAGAGGTAGAACTCTGGAAGACAGGAATAGGCAGAGACTTTATGAACAAAACCCCAACTACACAGGAATTTTCACAAAGAATCAGCAACTGGGAACTCAACTTATTAAAAAAGCTTTTGCACAGCAAAAGAAATCACCAACAGAATGAAAAGACAATCCACACAGTTGGAAAAAAATTATGCTAGCTGTTCTTCAGACAAAGGACTAATATTTGGAACACATAAAGAACGAGGAAAAAAACCAAATTCTCCAAATTAAAAGACCCAATCCCAAAATTGGGCATCTGAGATGAAGAGACACTTCTCAGAAGTACAAACAGCAAAAAATATATGAAAAAATGTTCAACATCACTCATCATTTGAGAAATGCAAATTAAAACAATGCTGAGATACTCTCATTCCAGAAAGAATAGCTATTATCAAGAAAACAACTAGTAATTAATGCTGGTGGGGCTGTGGGGAAATAGCAACCCTTCTCTGTTGTTGGGGGAAGTGTAGACTGGTGCAGCCACTGTGGAAATCAGTGTGGAGGTTCCTCCAAAAACTAGGATTAGAGCTTCCCTTTGACCCAGCTATTCCTCTTCTGGGTATCTTTCTGGAAGAATTAAAAGTATCCTACCACAGCAATATATGTGCACTTGATCACCTGGACTAGTTCTTGGTCAGTTCTACTTGATTTAGATAAAGAGGGAGTTACTTACTTAGTTTTGAAATTCATACGATATATTTTTGTCTACAGAGATAACATGCCATTAAGCAATATAGTTTACAATGTTCAACAGGAGAAAAAAATAATGAAAAGAAACACTTTAAGTGAAATATATGTCCCAAGAATAGCTTCAATTACTCTCAGAGCTAGAGCTAGAAATGAAAATAGCGAAAATCAAATCACAGAAGGAAGATTTAAAACAGTAAGTCTTACAAAGGAATCCTTTTAAGAGTTTCCCTACTTTGTGGTAAATCAGAGAAGTAGGCAAATTGCAAAAAACACTAAAAATAAACTGGAGGCCTATGTGATTTTACAATGAATCTAAAAACAATCTTCCAAATAGCTTGCAATTTAGACATGATTACCTTTTCAATGAGTTCAGAATTATTAACCTTTGCCATTATAAGAAGGGTAGGGTGGTTTCAAAGATGGCAGACCTAGAGGTAGCATGATATGGAGCCTCTCTGAGAGAGACAGCTCAAATGCCAGAATAGAACACCCTGGAGAAACCCAAACAGAGAAAGATGGACTCTCTCAACCCAGGAAAAAACTGAAGGGAAAGAAACTGCTCGAATACGAGGGCCTGGGGCTACCATTAGAGAAGCTAAGATCAGCAAGCACTGCACTCTCCCCAGCCACCAGAATTCGTGCCCAAGATCCACTTGAGTGACCAAACTTGCGCCAAAGCGACTGGCTTGAGCAGCCTGAGCATGGAGCTGAAAAGCCCTGCATGTGACTCGCCCAAAACCGACCCTGCACGCGACCCACCCAGAGGCACCGTGAATTCCCGCTGCAGCCACACTGAGGTCAGAGGTCGGGGACCCCAATAGTTCTCGGTGACGGCATCAACACACGGGGAGCGATGGGAATGGGACCCTCCTGTGGGAAAGGGGCAACCAACTAGATGACATATTGGAGTTGGGCAGGAAAGTCCTGGCTCTGTAAGGAAGTGGCTTCAGTTGGTTGCTCCCCTCGCAGAGCGGATTGGTGGAATCTGCTTGGACTGGGCTGGGACCCAGTGGGTTGTCACAAATCAATTGGTTCCCTGAGGGCGGCGCACACTGACACAGTGAAGGCCCATGAAGGTCGATTGGCCTGGAGGGGAGGAGCCAGCGTATACTACCCTTGCTTGCACTTCACTCTCTGATAGCGGACGGCAGAGGGCAGAAGCCCCTAACCTATGTGCTCCAGAAGAACCCTAACCAACAAGAAAAGGGGCTGGGAATTACACTATACATTTGTATGGACGGAACCAAAAACATGACGAGAGGGAGAAATTAGAAAAAGCCCCCAGCCCCCAACCCTGAGAATATTGATCCAGGAGACGTAAATACAAAAGAGATTGAGGGCAGCAAACATGCAACATCAAACACAGTGTCAGTGGACATAAAGAGATATCTTCGGGACCTCATAAACGAGATCAAAATATTAATTCAAGTTAAACAAGAGATAAGTAGATTAATAAAAGAAATGCTGGGCACCTCTCAAGAAGACACAGACAAAAGAATGGAGGAACACAAAAGGAGAGAAACGTCCCATGAAGAATATAAAAAAACCCTAGAATTCATGAAGCAGACTCAAAGAGATTACCAGCAAACTAAAGACTCCATAGAAAGTTGGCAAAACTGCTTGAAAGAAACCAAAGATAGATTATCAGAAATTTAACACAGGCTTGCAATGTGCGATCATGAAAGGGAAGATCTCTTAAAAATAACAAGGGAGCAGGCAGCAGCTATACAAAGGCTAGAGGACAACAAGAGGATCTATAACTTAAGAATAAAGCATGTGAATGAAGACGCAGGAGTCAAAACACAAGAACTGCAAAGGCTATTCACAGAAATTATTAAGGAAAACTTCCCAAACATAGAAAAAGGAAATGATATGCAGACGTATGAAGCATACAGAACTCCAGCCACCTACAACCAAAACAGAGCTACACTCAGACACATAATAATCAAGATCCCAGAAATTCAATATAAGAACAGAATATTAAAAGCCATCAGAGAAAAGAA
>PVJX010027046.1:0-25248 GCA_004027295.1 Dolichotis patagonum | reverse complement strand
TGGAAGGGCAGGCCCAGCAGCCATGGTCCCAGGCAGCTGAGGCCTTCAGTGGCCTTCCTTGATGCTCCCAGTGGAAGGGCAGTCCCAGAAGCTGCCAGCATGATAATTCTTATCACATTTTATGTAGTGAGGTAGAAAAATGAAATATGAGGCTGGTGGTTTAGCTCAGTGGCATAAGTGCCTGCTTGGCAAACACAACGTTGTGAGTTTGATCCCCAGTACCAAAAAAAAAAAAAAAAAAGCAAGAAATATGTCATTTAAAATTTTAGTTTTTGCTCAATTTATAATGTTTAAATATTTCCATTTCTCCTTTTGATCCACGTCCTTTAAATGCTTAGGTGATGTGAATAGAATTAAGGATGCTGGGAAAAAAATCTGGGCAAATCAATTTGTAACAATTATGAATAAATGTCACCCAAAAAAAATTATCTCTACATTGTCCAGGTGATAAAATAACAATATAACAAATGACAATAACAAAGCAGCATAAAGAAGTTCACTCCATTGCTTTACTTTCCCGCTTTTAAATCCTGAGCAAGACAGAAACAACATACACCTATGAAGAACAAGAGAAAGTGGACAAAAGAGGAAGTCAATAGTTGAGTAGGAAGCAAACTGCTGAAAGGAGTTTAGTAAATAGCATATGCAAAATTTAAGATACATGACATTTTAATTCATGTGTGTTGGAGAAACACATTTAATACTAATGTGTGCAAAGGGCTGTACCAAGCATTGTGGGACATATCAATATTAGTAAGATGGTGTCCCAACTTTCGGAGAATTTCTATTGATTGCACTTATATTTTGT
This sequence comes from Dolichotis patagonum, assembly GCA_004027295.1. Taxonomy (NCBI): domain Eukaryota; kingdom Metazoa; phylum Chordata; class Mammalia; order Rodentia; family Caviidae; genus Dolichotis; species Dolichotis patagonum. The sequence continues at coordinate 24,440 of PVJX010027046.1, read as the reverse complement.
ACTTACTTCTTTGCTGGGCTGTCTGGGAGTTGATTTTGCACTTCTTAATCATTTCTATCAGTAGCTCCATGGGCTGGAGTATCCTTTAGTGAGGAAAACAAGTCTTAGAAAGAGTGGAGGATTTATCCAGGGGCACCAGGATTTACACCATGTACCTATGAAATTGCCTAAAAAACAAAGGAAGGAAAGGAGGAAGAAAAAAGTTTAAGATGTGTTATGTATGTGTACCCACTCCCCAAGAGAAATGTGATCATTATGTGCTGCAAAGTGTACTAATAAACTTAGAAAATTTTTAAACAAAGAACTGCAGCCAACATCTATACGAGCCAAACTGAAAACACTGACAAGATGCTGGAGATCAGTCATTTTGTTGAAATAATAAAGCAAGGCAATACTGAAGAAAATTTCTTGTGGAAATTATTCATATTTAACATCTAAAAAATTATAGACATTTATGCACATAGAATTGAAAAATAAAAACTTCTTATACAAATACTCCTAACTATGAATGCATTTGAAGATTATTAAAAACAATGAAAAATGTCTATTCTTAAAGTGGAATGATTTATTAGGAAAAGAACTGATCTTAGTCCTAAAGACAAGAGATCCTTATTTTAAAATCCTGACTGGTTTATTTTAAAACTTCTAACATGGAAAATGTATGGCATACTTTTTTTGTATATAGAATTTAGCTTCATTTTTAAAATATATATTTGTGTAGGCAAAAAAAAAACCCTCGCAAGAAATAATATTTTAAATACATATTTTACTGAGTGCTGTGCCATGCACATTTTGGGGAAGTTTATATGAATAACCTATTTTTGTCTATTAGAGTAGTGCTGTTGTGATCTTCATTACACAGGGGAGAAAAATGAAGCAAAAAAAGATTAAATAACTCACCCACAGTCATTTCTCTAGTAAACTAGAAGGTCAGAATTCAAGACCACGTTGTCTCGCTATCCAATTAAAGAGATCACACTGTTTGCTAAGTTAGTTTTAAGCACTGAATGTGCTGTTGGAAAATAGGAATTCAAGAGCCCGAATCACTGAGTACTTTGTGCTGTAAATGATCACGGACTATTGCTATCACAGAATTTTAGCGTTTGTGTGAATCTATGAAATGGTCAGATCTTACCTTTGATATTAATTCCTTCAGGAAGTTTTTCTGATTCCCCAGGATTCCATTACTTTGGGAGTACAAAGTACCCCCTATTTATTATCTCTGCCTCAGTGCTACACCTCATTGCAGTTGTTTGCATGCTTCATCCCACTTGTCTACTGAAAACTTGAGGGCAGAGACTAGTATTTGTTTAAGGTGTATCTATGAAGAAATGTGCATTTATCAACACAGTAAATGTTCAAAAATAATTTTTAAATTATGAGGGCCAGTATTTAGCTCAGTGGTATAAGTGCCTGCCTGGGCAAGTGTAAGACCATGAGCTCAATCCCCGCCCCCCACACAAAAAATTACTTGATCAAATCATATACATATTCAAGATTTTCTATGCAATTACCATATTACCAATATCACCCCTTAGAGAATTGAATGTCCTTACTCTTTTTGTATTACATTAATATCCTTTAGCAGAGAAATTGCACAAATTCCAGAGTGAGAACATTGCATTCAATTAGGACAGGGTTCATACTTAGGTGTCCAGTTCCAGCCCCCTTCCCTGAAGCCCATATGATAAATTAGGGTCTCAGACTGAAGAATAGAGAACTCTAGCATGTTTCTGATGAAGACAATAAAAGTATCTGGTCAGCAGCAGGCAAGTTACTGGTAAAACAAAAGGGACTGGCTAGGTAAGACTGAGTCATGACATACAGTTATAAACTGTGTCAACACAAAAACCAGCAGCACCTACAGAAAACTTGATCCAAGTGCTAGCAAAAAAAAAATAAATAAATAAATTGGTGACTTTCACACCCGGCTCCCTCAACTTTCCATTTTGACTCTTCAGTAGACATTTTAATTTGACAACTTGCCCTGAAGGTGAAACCAAGGATGTAACAGATGGGTCAGATACTTCATATATACTTTTTTCAATGAATTATTCCAACCTGACATAGGTAATGTTACTCCCATTTTATAGATGAACAAATATAATAAGTAATTTGTTCACTGCCACACCAGACAACGACGGATCCAAGATGAAAACCCAAATGTGTCTGAATCCCAAATATTTGTATCATGGCATACTTTTTCTTTTTGGACACTAAACTCTTAAGTTATTTTAAACCATGTATCCCAAGTTTTTGGACACTCTTTCTCTGGTGAGTGGGTCTTACAACCTAACTTCATAGCTGTCTACTTCTGTCTACAACTTAATGACTTAGGACTGTGCCCTTGAAAATGTCACACTTAGATTCATCATTCAACAAAATATTCTGCTTACTTTCTATCCATAATGCACTAAACTTATTTCAAAATGTTTAAAGTGAATTTAAAGATCTGTCTTTCTCTCTATTTTTTCAGATTTATAAATCCTGAAACAATAAAGAAATACTCTGAAAGCAAAAACATTCTTGGTGTCTTTAGAAAACTTCTGCTCAATTGGCTGTATAATACTAAAAAAGATAAAGGGCCCCTCTCAAAGTAAGTGCTTTTGAAACTTAATAGCATTCATTTCCAACTCCATTTTCCTTTATTTTTAAATTATAAACACTTTACAAAAATATTTTGAAGTAGTTTACAACTCAGCTACTTACATACATGCAAAAATTAAAGGAGATACATAAGAATAATGTTCTCTCTTCCATTAATTAAATTTTTATTAATTAAATTTTGCATAATATAACATTAGCATTAACATTAACGATCATTTTAAAGTATGCAGTTCACTGTTTGGCACCTTTACAATGTTGGGCAACTATAAACTCTACAAAATTCTGTAATATTTTCATTGGCTCAGAAATAAACCACCGCTTATGTAGCAGTCACTACCCATTCTCCCTCCAGCTCCTGAGAAGCACAGTTTATTTTCTTTTATGTATTCAGAATTTTTCTTATGAATGAAATCATCAGCATGTAGTTTTGTGTTTCTAGCTTTTTTTGCTTAGGATAATGTTTTCATGCACACTGTAGCATGTATTATTAGCATAAGATTCACCTTTTTTTTGTATTGTCAATACCTGGTTCATTTCTGTGTCTGAATAATAGTACATTATTTATGTATACCATATTTTGTTTACCCATTCATCAGTTGATGTATATTTGTATTATTTCTCCATTTGGCCTGATGTGAATAGCACCTGTGAACATTTATCACATATATTTGTTTAAATACCTACTTTCTACTCTTTGGGTGTATTCCTATGTATCCAATTATTAAGTCTTTATTTAATTTCTTGAGGTACCACCAAGTGTGAACTGTAAAGTATTATTAATATTATTGTACTTTGTAGAAGTGAAATCACAATCAGTCCAATCTCCAATAGAAGCTGAACAGAAGAATAGAAAATATAATTATTAACTTAAAATTTTAATTTAGATTATTGAAACTAAATAATTTAAGTAATAAAGTCATAACAGCATATCTAATTTGGGCGACTTAGCTAGAGCCTTGCAAAGGAAAATAAATGAATAGTATCAATAAGACTTTTGTGTTAATATTGGGGCTGCTATATTAAAAAAAAATTGCAATCCTGAAATCTGAAATGGTAACACCAAGGTAGATAAGCCTGAAGAAGTCTGAAGAATTTTAACATCCAGAATCTCATGAAATTTTGCTTTGAGGAAGCAGACCCCTAGCACCATCCAGAGAGGACTGGCCTCTCTGCACCTTCAGATACTGCAGAGACATCACAAAATGTGGCTCATCTTTTTTTTTTTTTTCCTTCAAGTTTAGTGTTTAGTACCTTTCTTTGATTTCCAGGAATTACCTAGTCAGGTTTAACATAGCTATAAGGGCAAATATGTATTGCCTGCTTCAGGAGACTATAAAGTATTTTCTGTAGGAATTACAAGACCTGACTAATACCAGAAAATATTGGTCAGACATATGCGGGAATAAATCTTAAGGCTGCTGGACCACAAGTTTGCACATACAGCCAGACTAGAGAGAATTTCTTGGCTTGGGTCATTTTGTCCATGATGACACAGAATTCAGCACTCTGACAAGGCCAGTTGGAGCTGGTACTATTACAATGCTGCATTGGTTCTTTGAAAATTGACCAGACCAATAATCTACAGCAAATGGGAAGTCCAGCTAAATTTATTACACATTAAAAATCAAATGCATGCACCTGTTCCCTGGGAAGGTCCAGAATACATAAGAAACTCAGTGTATATTTCCTCAACAGGCCAGTAAGAATGGCTGCTACAGACTGATCTCTCTGATTATCAAGAGGATGGATAGAACTAGGGAACAGCAAAAGACAGATGGCAGCACAGACGCAAGGCAGGCATATTTTCTTCCATGAGCAGTGAACTTACAGCAGCAGAGGACCTTGACCAGCAAGGTTCCCTGAACTGGGAATGGTTAAGAAATAGTGTGTGCCAAAGAGCCATGTAGATAAACAGTTAGCTACAGGGATAATTTTCTAAAAAGCGACTGATTATGAAAGAGATACGACCAGCTACACCAAAAGGAAATCATGACCCCTCTTCCCTTCTCCATGGTGTACACCTAAGTCAATTCTCTGAACCAGGACCTTTAAATAAAGACCTACAACAATCTCAGAAAGACCGAAGAGAACTATTTCCTCAATATTTTTGATGGACACTGAACAATCTTAGCAGAGTTAATACACGTGGGGGGGGGGACTCAGCCTTTTGATGACTTGAATGTGGTATTTAGGAAGCTGATACTGATACTAAAGGCTGTTTGCTGTCACAGTCCTCAAGTTAGACCAGAGCTCTTGGGATCAATGCACTATGGAGTTTCTGGTCTAGTTTATCTCAGTCAAGAGTCCACTGTAAAGGCCGCTTGTGTGGCTACCTCCACAAGTCCATGAAAGTATACCTGGGGTTTATATATTTAGTCAGACTAACTATCCCCATTGGTTAAAGTAAGAACTGTTATGACAGGAAGTGGAACCTATAATCCAAACCGTAAAATAAGAAACAATATAGCATTTTGGGAGGACTTAGGAAATTAACACAGACAACTAAAAGTTTAACAGAATTATGAGTGGTTCCCATCACATCCCCTTTAGTTCAATCACCTGGTAAAACCAAACTAAAATATAATAAGTCATTAGTATTGCTGCTGGAACAGGTCAGGAAAGTAGTGAAGAGAGATGGCTGAGCAGGGCATAGGCGCTGCTAGCACAGAGTTACTACGGCTTACAGTGCATTGCTCTTCTCACAAGTAGGCACTGCCCAAGGAGGGCAGCAGTGTGATCACATAATCATGTTTCTATTTCATAATTTCATCTTTTTTTCAAGTAGGACGCAAAATGATAAAGAGCTTCTGATATCTAACACAATGTACTTCCTGAGAATGGGAAAAGGACCCAGCAGTTTAATCAGTAATTATTGATCAATTATATCATTAGAGTTTCAACAATAAGAATGCATTGATAAGCCATTGGAATAGTTTCAGAAAAGGTCTTAGAAATATAAAAAGCAGATCCTCTCTTTTTGCAATTCTATTTATTAGCATATTTGCTATGAAAACCATTTTTCAAAGCGTACTCACTCATTAATTTAAAATTTTTGATAAAATTTGCATCCATATTATCCCACCACTACACATCCTGTACTTTCTTCCCTGTGCCTCATTATTAAATGATTGCATTGCTTTCTTTAAAAAAAACATAAATATGTTGTTTTTTAAAGCAGGTTGCTATAATTTCTTTTGGAACAATTTTCAAACTGTTAGTCATCTTTTAGAAGTGGAATTTTTGGAGGATGTGAAGGATTCTCATTGTTTTGTTTTTTAAATGTTTCCACTTTGAATTATCCCTGTCTCACAGTAAAAGTATTTCTTTTAAAAGTAAAAGAAAAGCATTGTATGGTGGCATATGCTATAATCCCAGCACTTTGGGAAGCTATAGCAGGAGGATTTAATGTTCAAGGCCAGCCGGGGAAATTAGTGACTTAACAAGACTGTTTTAAAATTAAAAATGAAACGGGCTGGGAATGTAGCTCAGTACAAAGGTTCTGGGTTTAATCCTCAGTACTGCAAAAATGTGAATGAGAAGTGAGAAAAGGATGAGAGAGTAGAAACCAGATCCAAGACATTTAGTTGAAGAGGAAATTAAAAAGATAATATCCAAATCGAGATGCGAAGACAATATTAGCTGGTGATAGCTGCTTCCAAGAATTAAGCAGGGCTCTATGACCTTTGGTGTTTAGAACAGAACAAAGTATATAATAAAACTCATTTGATATAGTTATTTAGTCAGATAAAACTGTCTTTTTTCCCCCAGAAATCACTTCCTTCATGTATGCCATAACATAGTGTCTATCGATGAATTTGAGTATATCGGATTCCTTGCAATACTAATGAATATATTTCCTATCACCATCTCCTGGATACCTATGTTAAATAGCATCTATGCCAGTGAAATAAGATATGCAGCTTACTTTTTCCTTCTATTGTATATTATAGAGGCGGCACTGAAGGTAATCTAAAATATGTGTTTGATTATAGTATCTTTAACAAGATTTCTTAACTTAGTGTTTCATGCAGTTTTCTAAAGAGTATATGAAATTTTCCTCTTCTCAAAACAAGCACTTCAAGGTGCTTTTTAGGATGACAATAGGAAATATGAATACTTTCAACCCTGATTTTTTTATTTGCAAAAATAAATGTTAATATGCTGTGAGTGAAAATGACAGAATGATTGTAAAAATATTGACAATATTCTTAAAGTCAGCAGAGTTAGAAGCACCTGAATGTTCATTTTATTATTTTTGTACTTATAGATAAACAGAAGCATGGATAGTCTGATAGATTTAAAAGATTTACAATTGAGTTTTTAAAATCCAGTATAAAGACAGCTGCTAAATGATGGAAATGTGTACCCACAAACCAATACTGGTGTTTTGTCATATGGATCAAAGTTGTAATATAAAATATTTTACCCATAAAATTTAAATAGAGAAATTATATCTGATAGTTGGACAAAATAAATGAATTACAGATATTTACTGGAAGATTTAATGCCGGCTACAAAGCTGTAGTATTAGAAAAGAATGAAGTCAAATCCAATAAACTGTATATAAGTTCCAAGCTAGTAAGCAAGGCCATAGGACTTATAAATGAGCTCCCTCCACAGTATTTACATTCTACTGTAAATTTCATATTCAACAAGAAATCTCCCTCAATTGCTTCTAGCTGACTCCAGACAGAATTGTTAGAAAGCTCTTATCAGTCATTGGTTTAAGGCCTGAAATCCTTGTTCTCAGAGTTCAGATTAAATTACAATATTAATGCTTTCAAGTTAGTATAGTCAACACAAGGTAAAAGAACTATGCATTCTATACTGATTTTGTGCATAGTATTAAGATTTGTAAGTGAATTTTCCTATTTCCTTAAGAGTTAGTCTCTAGATTTGTCAAAGAGACAACATAAAACAACTAAGAAATTAGCCTTAAAAATGGCAATTTCTTATTTACAACTATCCAAATTAAAAGGTTTCCAACTTACAACTATTCAACTTAACCTGTTTAAAAGCATCCTACTGAACTATTCCTACTCTAATGCAAAAATACATTCCATGGATAAAAACAAACTAAATAGCTCCTAAAATTACTCATTTGAATGTTGACATGTAGACAAAATTGTATGTTAGTGCTACAAAAATGTATTTACTAAGAATTAGTATAATTCTCTAATATATTTACTAAAAGGTTAGTGTAATTTCCAAGATAATTCTGACAAAAGATGTACTTTTACTTAGATTTTTAAGAAATTAAAAATTACTTTTATTCTTCATCTTTACAAATATAATTACAAAATAAAAATAAGGTGAATTTAGTGAATAAGATATAATATTCTAGAAGGAATACTTTAACTACTGTAGTAAAATATTGTCCATGTATAACATGAAAAAATCTACTTTATTTTTCTTATTAATCTGAGTCACAGTTTTGGATATTATTAATATAACACTGTAAAATGGAGTACAACACTAAGCATTCACTGTTTTTAGGGCTCTTCGTTTTAAATTAAAAATGTCACGTTATGTTTTTGTTTAGATTTGTCTGCTTTTCTACCACTGCTACTTTTCTCCAGTTTCATTTTATGAATATTTTACTCTATATTTATGGTTTGTAACTAATCCTAAATTAATAGTCCTATGGGTGTTCCTTTATTTTAGGATAATATGAACAAGCTTGTTCTGTTCGTTTGGTTTTGATTTTCCTGGTTTTGGTTATCAGACATGTAGAGTCTTAAGAAAAATCATTGGAAAAAAAATCTAATTTTTAATGTTTGAATTATTGCAAAAATGGTATAGTAAAGTGAAAAACATGCCACAGTTAATTTCTTTTTAAATCAACAGATGGCAGCAATGCAGAAGAAATATTTTTCATATTCCTGGAACATATTTGAGTTAGCAATTACCGTCTTTGGCATCATAGATCTAATACTTTTTGAAACAAGAGCTGTATCTTATAGTCTTCTCATAACTGAAATAATGAGAACTATTCCACTTCTTCGTGTATTACGCCTTTTTAAGGTAAATAACAAATAAATCACACAATTTAAAATTCCTCCAGTTTATTTTTTTAAAAATTTTTATCTTTTTTTTTTTTTTGTACTGGGGATTGAACTCACAACCTCACACTTGCCAGGCAGGTGCTTAAGCTGCTGAGCTAAATCCCCAACCCAAATCAAAAGACTCTGTTTTTGTTATGTTTTGTTTTGGTAACTAGGATCAAACTTACGACCTTGCGCTTGCCAGGGCAGGCACTCACACTGCTAACCTAAACCCCTACCACAAAATACCTCCAGTTTCATGACTATTTTTAAAGCAACCACTCTTCTTTTAAAATTTTATTTAAAGAGAAAAAAACCAAACCAAAACAAAACAAAACAGAATAAAGGGTAGTAACAATACATATTTCCAAGGAAAAAAGGAAAAGAACAAAAAACACTAAGAAATCATTACTTGATAAATTACATACTGACATCTTGGAAATAGTTGTTCAAATTACAAAATTAAAACATACAATGTAGGTATTCAAACAGTGAGACTGTTAACAGTTCTGCTCCATGATCTAACAAAAACAGTAATATGGTCATGCATTTTACACACTTAAACAGACATGCAGTTATATCAAAAGGGTAAAATTAAACACAACAAAACAGAACAAAGAGGAACACAAGAAAGCAACGTAAGAGGCATAAATCTCAAAGCGAGACAATCGGAGATATTCACTGTCTATCATATTGACTCCTGTTTTCTTCCAAATAGTTGTCCATATCTTCACATAGAGGGAATTCACACGAAATAACATAGTATGGAACTGATCCGAACAGGATGAGGAAGGCGCTTCAGGTCCTCAAGACCAGACAATAGGGAAGCCAAGAATGGCTGTCATAGTGTCTCTCATTCCCCTCAAAACTGCTGCCCATGTTGAACTTAAACAAAACAAAACAGGCTAAAATCACTCTAAACAAAGAACAACAGTATTGCTGGATTTCACATCATGACACTATGGAATCAGCACTGGGTACTGTAGCGTCTCTTTTTCTTCAAAGCAGTTGTTCATTTCATCACACGTTATATAATTGGTTCTCGTAAACTGTTTATAAGCTCTACACATGCATGAGTCTCTACATGCATATCCATCCTCTCTGTACTAGAGGGAAAAAGAAAACATAGCAAGACAAAACAAAGCAATTCCTAGAAAAGCATGAAGCAAAAAAATCATATAAAACCGCAATACATTGTGATCTACAATGGTTACCATGATGTCTCAGCAGTATATAACAAAAAAAAATATGGAACGCTTCACGAATTTGCGTGTCATCCTTGCGCAGGGGCCATGCTAATCTTCTCTGTATTGTTCCAATTTTAGTATATGTGCTGCCGAAGTGAGCACGAAAGCAACCACTCTTTATAGGGCTAATGTTTAAATTTTAACTTCCTTTGACAAATTTTAAAATACTTTATATATTGAATATTCAATTTATAATAGAAATTAGTTTAGCACATAGAAGTATAAACATATTCATCACAGCTTTCCCTTTCAATAGAGAGTACAGAAAAAATTCCACATTGATGCAAGCACAAGGTAAGATTTTCATGGATACCTCGAAGATAAAACATGGAAGTAAGAAGAACAAAGGAAGCATTCATAGGAGCAAAACAAGTAGCATACACGTCATGAATGAAAATACTCACTTCTGTATAAATTCATAGTAGTATAGAATCATGGTATCAACAATGACCTCTGATGATATAATACATGTAACAAGTAGGTTATTTTCTTATGATTATTTCAGTGGCCTGAAACTTTCTGCACGGCACCACCTATAAAGATATATGGATGCAGATGCATTTTTCTCTGTCTCATTCTATTCATATATAAACGAGCCACCAACAAATATAGTCACTGTGAGAAATACAAAACTAAATGAGCCATAGTTTATTTAAAGTTTAAACTAACAGCATAGAACATTTTCGTTTATACAGTCCTTACATGTTTAGAAATACTCTTGCTACTGAGAGCCATAAATCAACCAGACCTAAAAATATGCAAGCAGCAGTCTCTCCTTTGTTAGTATTTATTAGGCAGTAAGTAATGGCTAGTGTGTAGTTTAATGAGAAAAACAAATCTGGTGTATTCTACAGTCTAGTGAATTTTTCCTTACAGAAAGCTATACACAGTCTACTAAATTGTTTAGGTGAAAGAACTGGTAAACCACTTAAGAAAAGTTTGCTTATAGATTCAAGGATCTCTGAATCCTTTTGTCCAGTGGTAGACCCTTGAACTATAACAACAAATTAGACACAGTCTCTGCATCTAGGGAACTTAGTATAGAAGGCAAATGACAAGTAATCTAGATGTGTCAATGTTATATGGTAGGACAAGTGCAAAATAGTACAAAATACTTGTGGGAGAGAAAGTATCCTTTTTAAAGGTAATACTTGAGCTGAATCTTGCAAAATGAATACAAACTCTAGGGATTCATTGTGGGAGGTAGGAGACAGAATTTGGAGGCTGTGGAGCACACATACAGAGTAAAGTAATGGGAACCATCACCGGTGCTGGAATTAGAGAACTGCATAGGGACAACAGAGAACATGGAGATATAATTCCTCAGCAAAGAAATTAGAAAAAAGGCTAATTGTGAGATCAGACTAAGGGTCTGGTTGTGGTTAAGTCTCATCCACACAGATAATTTTGTGGGTCTGGTAGGTAGATTTAGCATGTGCATGTGACAGTACTTTGCAGACAGTCATTTTACCACCTAAGCTCAGAAGATTAGGCATATTGTGTTTCAAGAACTAGACCATTTGATACCAACATGCAGCTTTCTGTGAGGAAAATGTATATAAAGAATAAAGGTATAATGTTATTTCTCTGTAACTAATAATGTTGCCCATGTGTGCTCAATATTATTAGTTACAGAGAAACAACTATAGTTAAAACTTAAAAAGGCACCGTGAATAAAAGAGTCTTTACAGCTTTCTGTAGTTACCATCTTTGAGGGCACTTAATTTTTCATTATGATCAATTTCAGTTAAACTAATCAACACATATGCAAGTAAAATCTGCATAATTTGTATTAAACAATAATTTTGCTTTTTCAGCTCATAACACCAAAGTTACTGCAAATTATAGATAAAAAAATGAGTCATCAGCAGTCCTTTAGGTATGCTATACTAAAAGGATATATCCAAGGTGAAATAGATGCAATGAATATAATTGATGAGATTGCTACTTCCAAGCAGGTTAAAGAGGTGAGTAAAATCTTAAAAACTAGAAAAAGACTTACTCCTTCCATTGCTCTGTTGACCTCACACATCATGTCCTCACTCTGTACCTTTAGATATCATCTTTGACTCCAGGTTTGATAATTAATTTCTAAAAAACTTAAGTCGGTCTGCATATAAATTTACTTACGTTCCTTCTTCCTGAGATGTCTGTGCCATGCTAGCAAGATATGAAGCTCTTAGGTATCACCCGCCTTTGTAAAACCTGTCAACTTTCTCCTAAGGCAGGTTCCAGGATATCTCACTCTGCAGATGCATTAAGTACAAACCATTAGAAAGTAAAAAGTGGTGTTACCCTTGAGCAGAGATTCCTGATAATGCCCCCAAAGCTCCATCCATCTTTACCTGTGTTTTTCTCATAGTAAACAATAAAGGAAATAAAAACAAGTGATCTGGAAAGTAGGAAGAGAAAACAATAATTCAACTACAAGAAACCTTGCCACATTTTCTCATTATGCAGATGAGAAACATAAGGTCAAGAGAGGTTAAATGATTTTACTCAAAGTTCCTTAGTTAGTAAGTAGCAGAGACAGTTGCAGGGGCCTAAATTCTAACTTTTTTCCCAAACTGAGACAGATTAACAGTCATATGTGCCTGCGGGTTTGTTGATGAGATAAAATTCAATATTTACCTTTCAAGGCAATTTGGAACTTTTGGATGTTATTCTTCATATTCCCAAACTTTGCAGTTGAGAAAAATGTACGCTTAGTAGGCAGTAAAACACAAAAAGTAGCATGTTTCTCTCTTCAACACCTACAACTTTAAAACTGTTTTCCTGAGTGTTATTAGTTTTCTAACCACTGACATATTGAACTGGAAGTTGAGGATGCAAAAAAGAAAATACAAAAGGACTTAGGTCCTCAAACTAGTGCTCCATCTTTGTCCTCATTTCAGCTCTCACACACCTTGACTGTACCTATCCACTTGAGGTTGAAAGCTATCACTTTGTCTCTGGTTTGGAAGTTCTCATAAAGCTGCGTGTGAAAGTACCTATCACACATTTCAGAATCAATAGTATCCTAAAGCAATAATATATGACATACTGTTAGTCGCCCCAAAATTGACCTGAGAAATGCCACTGCTTCTCTTCTATATCACTCTTGGTGAAGCCAAGAAAACTTTCAAGGCTGAGGAGCATTGTGGAGTTTGTTCAGCACTGACAGAAAGAGAAAGAAAAAAAGAAAACAAAGAGTGAAACTTCTCTCTGTACAAAATACAGTTTGAATCCCTACAAAACTCCAATCATATCCACCATACTTCTTTCATCAAGTCAAAAGATTAGGTTTAAAATCTATCCATTGAGGCTGGAAGGATGCAAGATGGTGGCAGCAGCCATAGTTAGATGGAGACTGGGCAGAGCACAACCACCAAGTCGAGACTGCCTCCTCCAATGCCTGGGCAGCAGGCATTGGTTGTGAGTTTGATCCCCAGTACCACAGAGAGAGAGAGAGAGAGAGAGAGAGAGAGAGAGAGAGAGAGAGAGTATTTGAGGCCTTGCACAATGGCTCAGGACCCCACAACTTGTAAACACAAAGGCTATAGCTTCTTTGAGTATGAGAAGGATCAGTCATCCCAGGATGCTCCAAGAACCTCTTTGTTCTGGGTGGCCAGTATTGGCAAGTGGGCCAGGCCATCACACGCCCATACCCCTGCTGACACGTGCCATATCTGGAGGCCTCCTGCCTGCTGCTTCTGTAGCTGCAGCTGCAGCCTCAGCCAAGATTACTGCTCAGGAAACAGTGATTGGAGCAGCAGTGCTGAGTACTTTGGTCACATCTGGACTGGTGTCCCCAGCGCTGACCCTAAACCAGACCCTGGGGGCTTTGCCTCAAGCTGTCACAGCTTCTCAGTTACCTCCTGTTCCAGTAACCATTCCTTCTATGGGAGTGGTGAACTCTATCCTAGCCAGTCCCCCAGTGCTGGGCCTTTTGGAGCCCAAGAAGGAGAAGGAAGAAGATGGGCTGTTTCTGGAGTCGCAGCAGCAGAGACACTGAGTAAGCAGGAGCACGTGAGCGTCTCAGGCAGCAGTGCATGCCACAGGGTCAAGCAGAAGCTGCTGTGAAAGCAGGAGTCCTCAGTGATGGTTCTGTGCACCACAGTGGATCCCAAGGACATTGATGATGATTTGGAGGGGGAGGTGACCAGAGAGTGTGGCAAGTTTGTGCTGTCAACTGTGTCATCACCTACCAGGAAAGGCAGGGCAAGGAGGAGGAGGATGCAGAAATCACTGTCAAGAGCTTTGTGGAGTTTTCCACAGCCTCAGAGACTCGCAAGGCCCTCAACAGGCACTGGTCTGTGGGCTGCAAGGTGGTGGCTGAAGTGTTCGACCAAGAGTGTTCCGATAATAGCGGCCTGTCTGCATGACTATGGTCGTTCCTGGACTTGCGCTTGTTCCTCGTTTCCTTTGGGTTTTCAGTGATAACTGTGGTGTCTCTAGGACCAGGCATTCTGCCCAGCCCAGCCTGTGGTGTGCGTAAAGGTGCAGATGCTGCTTGCAGGCCCTGAAAAAAAATCAAACCAAATCAAATCAACCAGTTGGTCATGCAAAAAAGTGTGTGTGTGTGTGTGTGTGTGGCAGGAGCTAAATTCTCATACCACAGGGTGCCTTGACCTGTATTTCAGTCCTTTTTTTATTTTTGTTTTTGAGACAGGATCTTGCTAAATCACTAAATTGCTTAGGCTGGGTTCAAACTTGTGATCCTCTTCTCTCAGCCTCTCAGAATGCTAAAATTTCAGGTGTGTGCACAAACACATTTTATAATGACACATTTCTTTTGCAATGGAGATAACATTTCTTTTGTCTTGTAGATGTTATTAAAGCGGGAAACAAGGAATATGCAACAAGCCTTGAAAGAACTAGGTAGGTATTTTTCATTTTAAATATTCAGTGTTACCATCTCTTATCATACCTCTTGAAAAACTGTGGTTTTTGTTTTTATTGTTATCTACCTGAAAGGAAACCTATTCACTAATAAGAATAAAGTAGATGATTTCAACAAACATGATTGTTTTCAAGTATAGATGGGTATAGTGTAATAGTACCTTTCCATACCTATTTTCTCTGCTTATAAAACAATGAAGACTTTTAATTTCTTTTTAAATTATCTATATTACCATGTCATAATTATGTATAACATTTTACAGCCTTATTAACTGTATTTTCTTCCAAACTAGAAATACTTGTATTTTCCTGATGACACGAGGAAAGAAGTTATTGTTTCCCACCATTGGTTGTAGAGCTTCCATTCAAGGATTTAGGCCTTATAATGAGTTGAAATTAGAATACATTTCCATGAGGACTGCAGGGACCCTCAGCACGCATACATGACAACAACCTATTCTCTAAGTCATACGAGGTCATATTCCTAGTGCAGGACAAACTCTAGCAGTGAAACAGGCACTCTGATAACATAATAATATGCATTGTGAGGAAGAGAAAGGGATCGATACTTGGTGGAAGGGAGCAAAATAACATAAAGCAAGCTTGAGAGTGAGGCCAGGTTTAAGTATGGCAAATAGGTACCAGAACAGAGAAAAAGTCATGATCAAGGAAAAGCCCAAATGTAGAATTAAATTTTAATGGGAATCCAAAATCCAAATGAGATGAGCAGAAAAGCACAGAGGGATACGTGATCTAGATGTTGGCAAGTTAAGTGGACAATGACCCAGGATGAGTTAAAGGATTTAGTCAAAAGCCACATTTGAGCATACAGTTTATAGTCAGAAGTCCTGGAAAGTGGATCATAAACACCAGAACTAGAGCCTCAAGAAGGTTCTTAGTGTCCAGTTCAGGTGGATCAATGTATCTGTTATCCTTAGGACTTAGGGCTCTCTTTCCTCTTCCAGAGGATTAGCATGAGTGTGAGTGCTGCCAAGAAATGACAGAACTCTGGCACTATCGGTAATTAACAGTTGATTGTAGTGGGAGCGATACATTTCATTGTGTTGAAAGCTGTACTCCATGAGCTTAGAGAAGAAGTGTTAGCTTATTATCTATGTGAGACATTTAAAATGATTGTCTTATTTCATCTGAAAATCCGTTGGAATTTTTCAGGCTACTTAGAGTATGATCACCCAGAAATAGCTGTCACTATGAAAACAAAGGAGGAGATTCATGTCATACTCAGTATCTCTAAAGAAGTTCTCCAGAGCTTTGAGACAAAAGGAATTATTCATAAAAATGAAAGTGCTCTAATTAGTAAGGTAAAGTAGGGTATTTTGAAAACAAGTATGTTTACTCAGAAGTCATTTATGACTATGAAGTTTACTTTTTTCTTCATTTTATTCTGTACTGTTAAAGAGAAAGCATATAAACTGCAGCTTTAGATATAGTACTGAACCAATTTATTTCTTCTTCTATTTAAAATTAATTTTATTGGTACACTTCTTGTATGCACAGTGATCAAATTCATCATAAGGAATTTGTAGCTGTACATAATATAGCTTAATTCTTCCCCCCACCATTCCTTGCCTCTCCGTTCAACCAATTAATACAATTAATACAGCAGCATTTATGGAAAACTATCCCAATTTATTGCACTTTAATACAGCATTAGTCATAAAATAAATTACTCTGAACAAGTGGGTATATTTCTGGACTCCTTTTGATTTTAGTTTCAAATTGATGCATCATTGAGCCAAATCCCATTGATATTACTAAAACTTAACAAACCTTCAAATCTGACCATGTAGGTCTTCCAGCTTTTTTTACCAAGATTAATTTGAATAATTTTTGTATTTTTTTATTGTCAAATAAATTTTAAGGACAACTTGGAAATTTTCACAAAGTAGTACACTAAAATTTCCACTGGAATTTTATTTACAAATTCACAGTGGGGCCATAAGTTATATGTCTTGCTGCTGGGCAGCTCTGAATCACCAGTGGTGTATGTATGACTGTCCCATCTAGCAGCATGGGACAGTCCCCTTGAATGATATAAGTTGCCCAGTGTAACACTCTTGCATGTACCTCTGGTGGTTCAAGCAAATGGAAACTTGTTAAATTTGTATATCAATTTGGAAAGAATTGACATCTTTGTAATACTGGCTCAATATATTAACATGATATCTTACCAGATAATTAGTTTTTAGTTTTGTGTCAGTAATTATTTTTTTCTGTGTAGGGTTCCTGATTCTTTCTCTCATGAATCTGAACCCTTATCTCATACTGTACACACAAAAAAAATCAATTCCAGATATATATATATATATATATATATATATATATAGTAAAAGTGATGCTTTATTTAAAAATTAAGATAATGAAAAGACAACACACAAAAGGGTAGAGGATATTTGCAAAGTGAATATATCCAAGAAAGACTCACATCCAGAATATATTTTTTAAAAATATTTTATGAGTCAACAAGAACAATACAAAAATTCTATTTAAAAAAATGGGCAAATGACATGAAAAGAAACCTCACAACAGAATGGATTCAAATGGTCAGTAAACATAAAGGAACCAAATATTACTATAAGTCTAATGCAAATTGCAAACAAAATGAGACACTTACATACAACTACCAGAATTCCTTATTTTATTAATTGACAATATCAAGTGCAAAAAATGATATGGAACTGGGACAGTAGAGTAGGAGTGTAAATAAATGCAATACTTTGGAAAATTGTTTGACAATTATATTAGCTTTCCCATCACTGAGGCACAATACCCAATATCCATAACTTTAAGGAGAGATATTTAATTTGTCTCATGGCTTCAGGAGTTCCTATCTGTAGTTATTTGGCTCCAAAGCAAAAATGTCATGGTGGGAGGCCTGGCCAGGAAGCAGAGCATGGAAACAGTGTCAAAGAGTCCAGAAACCTAAGATTAAGCCTCCATGACCCACCAAGACATATCCAATATGGATTTATTAATCTCTTGGGTAGCTCCAAATCCAATCAAGTTAACACAGTTAACCTTGCTGTGGTACTATCTACCTGAAGTTATGTGCATGTTATGACCCAGCAATTATATTAGACAACAATAAAGCAAATAGACCTGTGTACATATGAATATCAAATGAATATTTGTAGCAGTATTACTCAAATAGACCCAAACTGGAACAATCCAAAGGGTAATAAACAGTAAATATATAAACCATAAATGAATCTCAGTAACATAATATTGAGCAAATGAAACCAGACACAATTGAGTACATAGTCTTTATTTCATGCACATAAAAGTCAAAAGTAGTAAAAACTACATAATGGTGATAAAAGAGTGGTAGTTATCTTTGGATTGGAGTGATGATTAGAAAAAAATATCTTTATGTATGACCAGAATAATGATTATACAACCAGACAGAAAAAAAGGTGGTATAAGAGAGAGAGATCAGATATTTCCATGGAAGAACAAAAATCTCAAAAGATCAAGAATAGGAAATAGTACAATGAGATTTTTCAAATGTTTTATGAATACTTTTTGGTTCATTTTCTATCTTAAATTTTGTGGTCTTAGCTAATCATAGACAAAGAAAAAGAAGTACATGATTTTCAATCCATAATCAAACCTCTTACTGCTGAAGAAATCCCATATCATATTCCATGGCTTGAGAAAAACCAAAAGTATATAGAGTGTATTCTGGTAAGATTTTTATTATTTAATAATATCATCCTTAGTGTATCAACAAACACTATTTTTATTTTATTTTATTTATTTATTTATTTATTTATTTATTTATTTTGGTACTGCGGATTGAACTCACAACCTTGTGCTTACCAGACAGATGCTTATGCCACTGAGCTAAATCCCTAGCCCCGAATACTCTTTTTTAAAAAAATAAAGATTTAATTGTGACAGAGTTCAAAACTCTCTAATTGTTTCTTATCTATAAGATAAAATCAAAACCCCTTTGAATGATGCACAAAATCCTTCCATGATCTGCCTTCTGCCCATGTCTCTACCTCATCTTCTGTTTCCCATCTGTTCTATACTCTTTATATTTTTTTATACTGAAACAGGCATCATGTCCTATATACTTTTCATAGTTTTCTAATTCCACTCTTCTATGTATCTACTTTTCTAGATGTACCCTCCAGTTCTACTTTGTTTTCAAAATTTCTTTGCTTATTGCACCCATAGAAACCTCTCCATTCTCAAAGAAGTAGGAGTGTAGTTTGGAGTGTAGTTATTTACCAAGAAACCATTTTGTGGTCCATTATAAGATTGGAAGATCAAAGTGCTCTCATTATGCCCAATATATACTTTCATTGTAGCCTTAGTTATATTGCATTAAAATTATTTTTATGTTTCTGTCACTACCATGTTTTCCTAGGTCATTCATCTTCTGAATAATCAGCCCCTACCACTTTGCACCGAGTAATATTCAGTAATGAATATTCAATAAGTGTTAGTGAAAGAAATAGATCTAATTGTCTTAATTGCATTCTTTTTCCATATATTTGGTGCCAAAAGACCAATTACATTTTTCAACTGCTTAAAATATTTAGAGTGAATGATATTTTTACTTACTTTATTAACTATAAAGAACATGAATATATGAAACGTGTAAATATCCTTAGCTTACATCTGTCCTCCTTATTTTTCACCCAGGTGAAATAATTTTTTCATTCCATATTCTTATACCTAGATTATCTCTTTCCTTACCATACCCTGCATCTGAAATTAAAACTAGCCATGAATATCTACTTTTCTCTTTGTTATTCATAATTCCTACCTTCTTTTGCAAATTTATTACCAATACAATATCTTTAAACTTATTGAATATTTATTTTATAAATGTAAAAGTTTTAAAACTTGAATTTTGACATTTCTAATAAATGTTAAAATGGTGTTTATAAGTTACGTATTTGTGATTTTTTAGTCTAAAGCCAGAATTGTAACCTTCGATTGTGGAAATGATATTTTTCAAGAAGCGGATGAGCCCAAAGGAGTCTATATAATTATTTCAGGGATGGTAAAGGTAAAGCAAAGATGTTTATAAATCTATACCTGATAATCTGTTTAGAAATCTTTATAAAATAGAGACTTAATAGTTTTCCATGTTAAGAACTACATAGTATTTTTTTTTTTAAGACAGTGGGGACCATCCAAAAGATTATCTATCTTTCTTTCTTTTTCTTTGTTGCTTCTTTTTTTTTTCTCATTTGCATTTTTTTGTTTGTTTGCTTGCTTGCATTTTGGTACTGGGAATCAAACTTACAACCTCACACTTGCCAGGCAGAGGCTTGTGCCACTGAGCTAAATCCCTGGCAATGATGATTTTGTGATCAGACACAATGGATAACAATGCCCATAAGCTTATAAGCCACATTTTCTTACAGATAACAAGAACTCATGAAAGGATCATTTAAGACGCTAATATGAAATTTTCATGTTTATATGATTTGTAGATTTAACCATTCAAAGTGGATGTAAGTTGGTTGAATTGGTGACATGAGAAAGATTAACATATTTAAGACTACTTTGTCTTTAAACCACTGTTAATTTAATAAATGTACTTTAAAAGGGGAAGTAAGTATTTTAAAAATAATGTGATGATTATGCAAGCATTTTAATTGTTAAAATCAAAGTGAAAATACATAAATGATAATACAACTTAAGTATCATATGTGTTTGTTTTTTTCTTGTTTTGCTCCTGAACAGCTTCAGAGAACAATGTCAGACTCAGAGACTGACAACATTCTCTTGGAATCAGAGGAGAAAGCTTATCCCATAGTTAACACAGACTATGTGATTGGTGGGGAAATAATAGGAGAATTAAACTGCTTAACAGATAAACCAATGCAATATTCTGCCACCTGCAAAACTGTAGTTGAGGTCAGAAAGCATACCCTATGTCTTATTGTTGTGTCTCATTCAATGTTTAACATCACATTTAAAGCCTTTTCAATGTTTAGAGATGTCTATGGTACATTTTATGGTAAAATTTTGTTCAGTGTTATATAATATCCTGGTAAAAATTGTTCTGTAAGTGAATCTACCATAACAAAAGAATTTAATCAGAAAAATTGGTTAATGTTGATAGGAGCTATTTTATGGTGAATTGAATTGATTATAATAACTAACAATAGTGTAACTTGGATTGTCAAAAAGGGAGAAAAGTCAGAGCTAGAATGCAGTAATAGTAAACTTGAACAAAGTGGTAAGAATTTGCCCTAACATGACTAAAGACAAAAACCTCAACTGCCCAGGGGATCCCACCAGCTTAATTTGAGTGAGAAAAAAAAGTGACTCTCATTCATGAATTCATAAGAAAAGAGAAAAGCTGAAACTTCAAACCTCTAGACTGAACCAGTTTACAGAAAATACATCGTGAGAACCAAGTTCAGTTACACCAAGAGGGAATAGTTAAATCTAAATGCAGAAGATTCTGCAGAGTAAGTTGATTTCTTCACCAAATAAATGACATTAAAAGTGTGTGGAGAAAGATAGAACATTATTAAACTTGGATTTAAGATATATAACAACCAAATATTATTATTGTAATTTGAGCAATCAATCATATAGGAACTTATTTGAGACAATCTGGGAAATTTAATATTAACAGAATATTAAGTAATTTTTACATTTTGTTATGATAATTACATGTTTATAGCTTTAAAACATCTCTATCACTAAGTGATGCATATTAAAATATTTAACAAGTAAAATTTTGTGATATTTAGACCTTGAGTAAAAACACTAGCCTTTGGTGTTAGGCAATGATGATTTTACTGGGAGCACATTAACTCATCTACCATAAACAACCATAATACTTGACAAAATGGAGGACAAACATTTTCATCCTTTGAAACCTAAGTATTGTAAAATAAAAGAAACTCATAAAATATTTCTGATCTGCTTGGCACTGTTTCCCAACCAGAATGAAAGAAGAATTCATGTAGAAGATGGTTATTCTGCTGAGATGAGAATGGACTGATCTTAAATCAAAGAAGCTAAAGATGTATGAAATCATCCAGACAAGGAGTAGGAGAAAGAGTTGCACAAAGACTAAAGAGTCAGTTTGCTAGTTCTCCACAAGACTTCAGTTGAGAGATGCTTTGCACAAGAACAAAATGAGAAGGAACTAGATTTAACAGGTGCCTCCTGCCCACCATTCCAGCTATTTCTCAGGCTGAGGAGTGTTATCAAAAATATTTAAAGAGCACAAAAAATTAAGACTTCCAACATAAGACACCCAATAAAAACTGGACAGCTGAAAGGTAGACATATCCCAAGAAGACATACAAATGGCCAATAAATAAATGAAAAAATGTTCAAGATTGCCTGCCAATAGAGAATTGCAAATTAAAACAATACTGAGATTCTACCGTACTCCAGAAACAATGGCTACCATAAAAAAAAATCAAATAATAACAAATGCTGGTGAAGATGTGGGGAAATAGGAACCTTCATTGTTGGCAATGTAAATTCGTACAACCCCCTTGGAAATCAGTATGAAGATTCTTCAAAAGATTAAAAATTGGAATTCCATTCAACCCAGCTATTTTGCTTCTAAGTATCTTCTCAAAAGTGTAAAGTCATCATATTCAGTGATACATGCATACCTGTGTTTATAGCAGCACCATTGATAATAACTAAATCTTGAAAGCAGCCTCTAAGTCCATTATAGGAAAATGGGTAAAGAAACTGTAGTATTTATATATAATGGAGTACTATTTTGCCCTCAAGTTTGCCAAGGATAATTTGAGCAATTTGTAGGAAAATGGATGCACCTTGAGACTATTATATTAAGTGAAGTAAATCAAATTGACATATGTAAATATCACAGGACTTTTCTTATATAAGAAATCCAAAATATTATTAAAGAGCAAAATAAAAGATTGATAATTGGAAACAGGGAGATAGGTCTTTTACAAAAGAGGGCGAGATCACGAGATTGAGGGAGGGGAGAGAAAAGGAAAGGAAAAGAATGAAAAAATAATTAAAATGAGTTATGACAGTTGTGGTGCATACAGCTGTAATCCCAGCCCTTGGGAGGCTGAAGGAGGATTTTCATGTGTTTAAGGCCAGCCCGGGCACCATAGTGAGTTCAAGGCCAGCCTGAGCTACATAGCAAGACCCTGTCTCAAAAAAAATTATATGAGTTATATACTCCCCACAAATAACCACTATGTACTACAAATTTGTACTGCAAGTATATACTAATAGAAACATTAAAATGGAAAATAACATAAACTAAAATAAAGAACCTAACTCTGCTCCCTGCAAAAGAACTAGATTCACCAGATATCTGAGAATAGAATAGAGAAGTCAGATGTCAAGAAGTGCCAAAATGTAGAGACTTTTAACAATCTGAATCTTGCAAGAAAAGACAGACTTTTGACCTTGCCACCACCATACTGGCACAGAGGAAGGTGCCACGTGGAGGAGACCACCGAGCTCTGTCTTGGCTCGCGCTGCTGGGTGTGCTTGCCTACTGCTGCCGCCCCCACCGCCACAGTCTAGAGGAAGGTGCAGTGCGGATTAAGCGGCCGAGCCCCACCCTGGCTTGCGCTGCTGAGCTGGTCCGCGCCCCTCTGGCCACCTCACTGCCACCATATGGGCACAGAGGAAGGCGCTGTGTGGAGGAGACCACTGCATCCACCCTGGCTCGCGCTGCTGGGTGTGCTTGCCCACTGCCCCCACCACCACCACAGCCCCCAGAATCATTGAAGTGAGGTGGATTGACAGTGCTGGTTCAGTGGGAGACTGGGTGAACCCTCGCCCAACACCCTGGTCACTATGTATCCAACAATTGGGTGGACATCAACCACAGAGTAGGACCCTAGGATGTACACTGCTGACTGCTATGACTATTGGGACTAAATAACCAGATATTGGCCCAGAAGGTGAAAATGACAAAATGAAAAACCAAAATGCAATCTCAAACATCTAGTCCATCAGTGCAAGAAGAGATGACAGAAAAATGGAGGATTTTAACAGTCATACACTGGAAATCTCTGAAAAGATAGCAAATGAAGTAAAGAAACAAATCCGTGAGGCTATAGAGGAAATCAAATTAGAAGTAATGGCTTACATAAAGACAGAAGTAACAACCTTAGTAAAGGATGTGCTCAACATAGTCAGGGAAGAAATAGATAAAAAAAAATACAGGAGCATGGGAAATTGATTGAAACTTTGAATGAACAAGGTAGAAAATAAGCATAATCCATGAAACAGTTTCAAAGAGATATCCAAGAAACAAAAAAACTATTGAAAGCTGGCAAAACCATTTAAATGAAACTGAGGATAGAATTTCAGACCTTGAGGATAGGATTGCAGTTAGCGACCAGGAAGATACAGAACTTACAAAATCAACAAAGCAGCATGAAATGACAATCCAAAAGCTTCAAGATGATGCCAAGAGTAACAATGTAAGGCTAATAGGCATCAGTGAGGAGGCAGGAGACAATGCAAAGGACTTAACAAAGCTATTCACAGAAGTAATTATGGAAAATTTCCCAAATATAGGGAAAAAATCTAACATACAAATAAGTGAGGCATATAGAATGCCAAACAGTCATAACCAACACAAATCTACACCCAGACATATAATAATTAAGATTTCAAAAATACAACATAAAAACAGAATACT
>PVJX010027045.1:0-25233 GCA_004027295.1 Dolichotis patagonum | reverse complement strand
GTTGCCCATGATGTTCCTGTTAGCACTGCTACAGGCTTGCTTTTTCTCCTACAGGAGTAATTAGGGATATCACTCTGTCCTGTGAGCAAAATGAGGGAACTCTCCAACATCCTCCAGTGACTATAAAGGAAATTATGGAACTCATATCCCAGAGATGTGTTTGGTAAAAGATGAGGATTCTTGTTGATCTGTTCTATGGAAAATATGAAGGCTAGCACATTCTGATAGCCGTTGGGCATATGCCTGCATAGAGAGCATAGAGGTCTTTATGGTAAACAGTTAATCTATTGTAATCCAGTGCCATATCATTTATGAACTGAATGCTCAGGTTCCTCCCCTAAATTCATGTTTTAAAAACTGAGACATAATTGTGACATTATTAGTTGTCTTATTTTAGAAATGTAATTAGGGTTAGATGAAAACTGGAAGAATATTTCTAATGATTAAGGTAACTGTCTCAAAAGATTTCAGGACAATTGCTTCATCTTCATGATCTAGGAGTATACATGGGTCAGACAGTCACTGATAAGGTAAAAAGCTGATGTTTTTGCATCAGCTAAGTTTCTTGCATGGCTAAGTTTCTGAGCCAAAACATTATATATATATATATATATATATATATATATATATATATATATAAATGTTTTACTCACTCAGTTGAGGTCTATTTCTATACAGCAGGCAAAATTCAGGTGGTAGCCTAACTATGGCTATACAAACAGAAAATTAATTCCATCTTTGGCAGAACTGGTCCCCATGCAGTCTTAGATTTTATAGTTAACATATACTAAACACTTCATGTTACTAGCAGTGATACATATGGAAGTGGAAGTAGCAACAAAGAGGGAAAATAATGATAAAGGAAACGTCTGTGACACACTAAGAAACTTGAATTTGGGGGTCAATATGGTCCTGAGAAAGTCTGAAATTGTGTTACCTAAATCTCTGCCTCATCAAAGTAATGCACCTGAGCAACACAATGCAGGAGCTATTTCAATTCTAGACTTACAGTGTACTAAAAAGCTACTGTGATAAAAACAGCATTGTATTGGCAAAACCAGACTTGTAGTTCAATGAAACAGAATAGAAGATGCAGAAACAACCCTAGGTACACTTACCCATGATATCTTTGACATTGACTAACTCTTTTCAATGGATGAAAGATAGTATATTCAATAAATGCTGCTGGGAGAGCTGACTACACACATGGTAGTGGTTGAAGTAGTGGAAAGGTAAGAAGCTACAAAATTCAATATTTTAAGGAAATACATGATACATAATCAATTAAATTATTAAAACAATGCAAATAAAGCAACATCATGTGTTTTGCAAAGATCCATTTAGGGCTTTTGCTTAAGGTAAATATTAAGGAAATAATATTCCCTTGCATAACACACTAAAATGTACATTATTATATTTCTATATCATCATTTGATAGTAAAAATAAAGGTTCGTTTAAAAAATACACATAGGTTTGAGTCCAATCAATTTGCTTCTCAGTATTCACTTGCTTTAATCAGAGACTATGCATATGTATATTTGAAATTTAGGAAGTTAGAAATTGTATGAAAAGATAAATTTTATCAATTTTACAGGATATAAAATGGAGGCACATAAATTTTCTTGAACCGGTTGATGTATAAGTCAAAATATGATGTGTAAGAAACATGGTTTACAACACCATGGAAACAGTACATCCCCCTTCAATTGTAGTACAAAATGTGGGTGCAGAAAAGTCTAATATATTATTTTGACTATTTTATTTATTTCTGAATGCATGGGTCATCTACTTCTGTAAAACATTAAACTTATTTTTGCAATTCATTATTGATATTCAGAGAAAATACATGCAATTTTCATTCAAAACTTGTTTTCATTTTGCTTATGGTTTTAGTAAAACTAAAAATTGTCACCTAAGGAAAAATCCATAGGGAATGTTGTATATTTATTTTTTATCACATTAATAGCAAATGCTATCATTTCATTTCTAACTGATGTTAAATTTGAATACTTTTTAATACTTATTATTACAGAATTCTCCAATATAAGGCTTCTTTTCAATTTTTCAAGCAATGCATAATCTTTGGGGTGATTATTTGAAAGCATGTGGTTGTTGATTATGCCAATACCCTCTGAGCAAGTGGTTTTACTATACATTAATAATCACCACCCGAATTAACTATCACATTGAGAGATATAAAGTTGCAATTTTTCTACAATTTATTCTTCACTTATTATCTGAAACTATTTTGTACTGAAAAGTCTCACATTAATTTTATCTTACCAACATTGTTGCAAACTATTACAAACTCAGAAAAATTCTACAGAAGCTAGTATGCTTTCATTAGTATCACTGCTACAGCATGACTCCTGCTATATTAAGGATTTCAGTTGCACTACCATTCAGACACTGGATTCAACATAATGTCTCAGACCCTAATTCCTAAGAATATGAGCCAGTGCAGCAGCAGCTCAGTTGAGACAAGCAGCATGGATAGCAAAATAAGGCAGAGAGTGATGAGTTTCTAACAGTGAAAAGAGGAGACTAAGGATGTAAGAACTTATCTTTCCAGCTTCAAAAGATGAGATAGATTACAAAGAATTTCAAAATAATTTTTGGACAGTATTTTACATCTATAGGTGGGGAGGACAGGGCAGCAATAGAGTGAATATGGTTGTAATCACCCAAAGATGCTTAGGCATTATACTCTCTGATAAAAAAGAAAATAAATACATGAGAAACAAACTTACGGTGCCATAAAGGAGTCCTTCACAGGCTTCAGTTGAACAAGGTCAGTATAGTACACATAAATAAAAAGGGAGAAGAGTCCCCCAATCACCACATCTCCATCCTTGTACACACTGGTGCTCCTTCCATATAGACAGGGGTCGTTTTCAAAACTACACACTAAGGGATAGTAGTGCAGGAGATAGAATACAACGACCAACATCAGCATCTTAGAGAGTGACGGAAAAGTTCTGTCTGAGTGAGGAGGAACCTTGCCATCTTAGACACATAAACACATACATCATGTGTGTTTTTACCTGGTGTTGTTCTAAACTAGGCTTGGACACTCCTATGCCCCTGACTCTTCAGCAAAGCCTCCCAGAGGACCCAGGCAGAGTTTGCCACCTGGGTTCTGCATCTGAGGTCTGGTGCTCAGGTGAAATCCTCAAGTTGGAAATTACATTTGTGCATCATTTTGTCCACTTCTAGGCACCATGACTCATCCAATTATACTACTAACAACCCCCAGAGACCATCTCCTCCTGGGTAGATTTGCTCCTCAGCCTGTGTCAATAAGCCATCTGAGACATTATTCATGAATTACAATAGAAGTTCAAGGACAAGTGTTCACTGAAATGGTCTGAGATGACCAAGGTTCAAAGACATCTGTGTATTATGTAATCCAGAGTATGAGACAGCCTCATACACTCAGATTTCTTGCATCCATCATTCGCTATGTGGCCCATGCTTATCTGAGTAACAGTCATTGCACAAACTGACATGCACATATTTCTCTATTTTGTGGGATGCCAATAACTACCCTGAATGCAGAAAACCAAATCCACAAATCATGGTCAGTA
Organism: Dolichotis patagonum; assembly: GCA_004027295.1. Taxonomy (NCBI): domain Eukaryota; kingdom Metazoa; phylum Chordata; class Mammalia; order Rodentia; family Caviidae; genus Dolichotis; species Dolichotis patagonum. The sequence goes on along the minus strand of PVJX010027045.1, from coordinate 21,645 downwards.
CAGATAAACGAAATTATATCTTTCATTTTAGTTTTATTAATGCACACTTGCAATACATGCAGCTTATAGTAAACTTGGGGAGTCATCAAGCACATATCACAGCTTGTTTCTTTGTCTAATCCTGTTCCCTGTCACTTCCTTCCCTCCTTTTCTAAATCACCTGCCCCATTTTCACTATTGTTTCTATTAATCTTATCTCATGTTAGAGGTATGCAATGGTCACATTCTTTGAGGTCACTAGGTTTTTGTAGAAAGTGTATTTTTGTCTTACTTTTTCCCCCTTGCCCTCCTACTCTCCTTTTGATCTCTGTCTATAAAACCACTGTCCATTTTCAAGGGATCTATTCCACTGTTCCTTCTATCCATCCTTCGCTGTACACTTTCTCCTCCAATTTCCTAAAGGGAAAGATGCTCTATGGCAGTGGTAGTGAACATAAGCTATGTGTGCATCAGTAGTCAATTTGTTACCACTGAAAGTTCTAAAATGTTTGCCATCACTGTTTTATGATATGTAAAGTTGCATATCTGATTTACTTCACTCAACATTACATTTTCCAGGTGTATCTATTTTCCTACAAATGTCCCATTATTTGTCCTTTATAACTGAATAATACTGTATTAGGCACAGATATCACATTTTGTTTATCCAGTCATCTGTTGTGGGGTAAAATGGCTGCTTCCTGGATTTAACTATTACAGTTCTAGTTCTAAACACTTTATGTATATTCCACTGTAACATGTTTGTGGCCCTTTGGGGAAGATTCCTAAAAAAGGGATAGCTGGCTCATATGAAATTTCTATTATTTTATTTAACAAACATTTATACTGATTTCCTTCATGGGTGTACCACTTTACACACACAACAACAATATAGGAATGTCCCTTTTACAACACAATAGCCTGAGCATTTATTACTTGTTGACTTCCTGATGACTGTCATTCTTTAGAGAGTCATTCTTTAGAGCAAGATGGAATCATAGCATTGTCTTAATCTGCATTTTCTAATGGCCAGGAATGTTGAGTATTTTTTCACATAGTTGTTGGCCATTTATACTTTTTGCTTTCAGAAGTGTCTGCTCATTTCTTTTGCCCTTTTCTTTATTGGAGCTTTCATTTTAGGTGATCTAATTGTTTTACACATATTAGTTTTCTGAGGAATTTTTACACATATTTGTCCACGTATTAGTATTCCATGTAATTGCTAGCACAAATTCTTTCCCATTCTGTAGGTGGTCTCTTCCTGTATTACATGATTTCTCTGCTGTTAAGGAACTTTTCAACTTAATGCATTCTCATTTGTTGATTCTTAATTTTATTTCTTCTGCAATTGTGTTTCTGTTTAAGGAATCCTGCCCTTTTCTCATTTTTTCTTTTCCCTTCCTACTTTTCTCCCCATTCCCTCAATTGTGCGCCTTCTCATTTGAACATTTTCTTCCTATTTCATGATATCTTTTATACATTTGTTTCCTTATTTACAATTTCAGCAAAGATTTTTGTAAACAAGAAGGGGAAAAGTGGTAAAAGGGAGAGGAAAACAATCAGGAAAACCAAGAATCAAAACATATCATGGCTTCACCTGCAGGAAATCTCCCAGAGACCAGCATCTTGGCATGACTATTTGGGACCGGGAACTTCCCGGACATGCAGAGTGGCCTGAGCTCTTTTGATTGGAAAATTTGCAGAGACCAGCATCTCGGCTTGACTGTTTGGGACTGGTAGGCCCGCCCTTCGTCCACAGGGAACTTCCCAGAGACCAGCATCTTGGCCAGGTCTGTTTGGAGGCTGTAGCCCCACAACTTGACCCATAGGAAATCTCCCAGAGACCAGCATCTTGGCCTGAGACTTTGGGATTGGAAACCTCTGGGAGACATGCAAGGTGGCCTGTACTGTTTGGATTGAGTACCTTGTGGACAACAGCATCTAGCCTGACTACTTGGGATTGGTAGGCCGGCCCTTCACCCACAGGGAACTACACAGAGACCAGCATCTTGGCCAGGACAGTTTGGAATGCATAGTACTGCCGTTCACCCTCAGGAAATCTCCCAGAGACCAGCATCTCGGCCTGACTCTTTGGGACAGGGAACTTCCCGGAGACCCACAGAGTGGCCTGCACTGTTTGGATTGGGAACTTTACAGAGACTGGCATCTCGGCCAGCTCTGTTTGGGACTGGGAACTTTGAAGAAACCAGCATTTTGGCCTCACTGTTTGGGACCTGTAAGCCCACCCTTCACCCACAGGAAACCTCCTAGGGAACTGCCTGGGACAAAGTACAATGGCCTGGACTGCTTGAGATTCCACAGGCTCTGGGTTGAACATGCACAGCATCTGCCTAACAACTTAGGGAGCCAGGAGACCACAGAGGGGAGTTAGGACCCTGTGAGGAAGCCAAGAGCCCGTCGGGGAGCCATTGCTGCTCCAGGAACTGAGGGTGCAAGAGGTAATTCACCACACATGCAGAGAAAGCATTGGAACATTGCTCAAAGCAAGGAAATATATAGAAAAATGGCAAAAGGAAAAACCAAAAGCCATGCTCAAAGCTCTAGATCTCCCGAAGAAAGCTTAGAAGCCATGTACAAAGAAGAAAAAAGAAGTCATACACCTGAAATGTGTGAAATGATATCAAATGAAATAAATATGCAACTAGGGAAAACTATGGAGAAATTCAAATCAGGAATATTTGCCCAGGTAAAAGAAGAATTGATAAAACAGTGAAAGAAAAATTGAATGCATCTCGTGAAAACACAGCTAAAAAATTAGAGGAAAAAAGCAAACAGGTAGAATGAACACTACACAAAACAAACAGAATACATAAAACAGATTCAAAGAGATATATAGGAAATCAAAAATGCTATTGAAAGCTGCCACAACTGCCTCAATGAAAGTGCAGATAGAATTTCAGACCTCGAAGATAAGATTGCAGCCAGTGAGCAGCAAAGAGAAGATCTTTTAAAAACAACAAACAATCATGAAATAACAATTCAACAGAAGCAAGATGATGCAATTAAAAATAACATAAGATTAATAGGGATAAATGAAAAAGAAGGGGAGAGCCCAAATGAAATCAAGAGAATATTTATTTACAGAAGTATAGATGAAAACTTCCCAGACTTGAGAAGAGAAACTGACATCTGGATAAGTGAAGCATATAGAACTCCAAACAGCCATAACCAAAATAAAACTACACCCAGACACATAATAATCTCCACCCAGAAATCTAACATAAGAATAGAATACTAAAAACTCTTAGAGAGAAAACAGAGATCACCTATGAATGAAAAACTATCAGAATCACAGCAGACTTATCAACACAAACAAGGAAATCAAGAATAGCATGGAGTGAAGTATTTGAGATCCTAAAGGAAACCACTTCCAACCCAGACTGACATACCCTGCAAACTGTCCTTCAAAATGGATGGAGAAATAAGGTACTTCCATGAAAAAGAACAGCTGAATAGCTTCATGAACACCAAACCAACCCTACAAATTATACTGAAAGACATTATTGATGCACACAGGATAATACCACCAAGTGAGGCAGAAAATTAAACAGAATGAAAAGGTAAGGACACAACATCAGAACAATAACATGTCAACAGAAACCAATATATAAGAGTTACAACAATGAATGTAAATGGCCTCAACTCAACAATCAAAAGAAACAGACTGGCAGAATGGATCAAGAAACAACATGCAACCATATGCTGTCCAAAAGAAACCCATCTAACCCAAAAGGACACTCATAGACGGAAAGTGAAAGGATGGAAAACAATACTTCATGCAACAGGAAACCAAAAAAAGCAGGAGTAGCAATCCTGTTTGCAGACAATGTGAATTTCAAACCAAGAATGATCCAAAGAGATAAAGAAGGTCACTACATAATAGTTAGGGGAAAACTTCAAGAGGCAGAGATAACAATCTTAAATATATATGCACCAAATTCCAGAGCACCGGGAAACGTCCTGTACGCACAGAGTCGCCTGGGCAGTTTGGATTAGAGGTCTGTGGAGACCAGCAAAGGGAGTGACTGTTTGGAACTTGTAGGGCCGCCCTTCATCCACAGGGAACTTCCTGGAGACATGCATCTGGGCCCAGTCTGTTTGGTCCCACTGCCCCACCCTTCACCCACAGCAAATCTCCCAGAGACCAGCATCGAGGCCTGAGTCTTTGTTACCAGGAACCTCCAGGATGCGCAGACAGGCCTGGGCTGTTTGGATTTGGAATTTTGCAGAGACTGGCAACGTGGCCAGGTGTGTTTGGTCCCATGAACTTTGCAGAAACCAGCTTTTTGGCCTGACCCTTTGGGACCGGTAGGCCCAACCTTCACGTGCAGGGAACCTCCTGCAGACCCGCCTGGAACAAAGTTCGGTGGCCTGGCCTGTCTGAGATTCTACAGGCTCCGGGTGGACCATGCCCAGCATTCACCTTACAACTTAGGGTACCAGGAGTCCAAAGAGTGGAGTTAGGACCCTGTGAGGAAGCCAAAAGGCTGTGGGGAGCCACTGCCCTCCAGGAACTGAGGGTGCAAGAGGTAATTCGCCACACATGCAGAGAAAGCATCAGAACTTTGCTCAAAGAAAGGAATATAGGAAAATGACAAAAGGCAAAACCAAAAGACAGGCTCAAAGATCGAGCTCTCCCCAAGAAAGCGTTGAAGCCATGTACATAGAAGAAAAAGAATCCATATACCTGAAATTTCTGAAATGATATAAAATGAAATAAATATGCAACTAGGGAAAGATATGGAGAAATTTGAATCAGAAATACTTGCCCAGGTAAAAGAAGAATTGATAAAAACAGTGAAAGAAATAGTGAATGCATCTCGTGAAAACACAGCTAAAAAATTAGAGAAACAAAGCAAACAGATAGAATCCCAAAAGGAGCACAATGTGAAACAAACGGAATACAAAATAACAGATTCAAAGAGATATACAGGAAATCAAAAATGTTATTGAAAGTTGCCACAACTGCCTCAATGAAAGTGCTGGTAGAATTTCAGACCTTGAAGATAAGATTGCAGCTAGTGAGCAGGAAAGAGAAGATCTTTTAAAAACAACAAACAATCATGAAATAACAATTCAACAGAAGCAAGATGATGCAAAGAAAAATAACAAAAGATTAATAGGGATAAATGAAAAAGAAGGGTACAGCCCAAATGAAATCAAGAGGATATTTACAGAAGTAATACATGAAAACTTCCCAAACATGAGAAGAGAAACTGACATCTGGATAAGTGAAGCATATAGAACTCCAAACAGCCATAACCAAAATAAAACTACACCCAGACACATAATAATCTCCATCCCAGAAATCTAACATAGGAGTAGAATACTAAAAACACTTAGAGAGAAAACAGAGATCACCTATGAAGGAAAAACTATCAGAATCACAGCAAACTTCTCAACACAAACAAGGGAATCATGAAGATCATGGAGTGAAGTATTTCAGGTCCTAAAGGAAAACCACTTCCAAGCCAGACTGACATACCCTGCAAAACTCTCCTTCAAAATGGATGGAGAAAGAAGATACTTCCATGACAAAGAACAGCTGAATAGCTTCATGAACACCAAACCAATCCAACAACTGATACTGCAAGACATTCTTGAGGCACACGGGATAAACCCACCAAGCAAGGCAGACAATTAAACAGAATGAAAAGCTAAGGACACAACAGCAGAACAATAACATGTCAACAGAAAACAATATATGAGTTACAACAATAAATGTAAACGGCCTCAACTCGACAATCAAAAGAAACAGAATGGCAGAATGGATCAAGAAACAACATGCAACCATATGCTGTCCAAAAGAAAACAATCTAACCCAAAAGGACTCTCATAGACTGAAAGTCAAAGGATGGAAAACAATACTTCATGCAACAGGAAACCAAAAAAAAGCAGCAGTAGCAATCCTGTTTGCAGACAATGTGAATTTCAAACCAAGAATGATCCAAAGAGATAAAGAAGGTCACTACATACTAGATAGGGGAAAACTTCAAGAGGCAGAGATAACAATCTTAAATATATATGCACCAAATTCCAGCGCACTGGGAAACCTCCCAGACGCACAGAGTCGCCTGGGCAGTTTGGATTAGAAGTCTGTGGAGACCAGCAAAGGGCCTGACTGTTTGGAACTTGTAAGCCCGCCCTTCATCCGCAGGGAACTTCCCAGAGACCTGCATCTGGGGCCAGTATGTTTGGCCCCGCTGCCCAGGCCTTCACCCACAGGAAATCTCCCAGGGACCAGCATCGAGGCCTGAGTCTTTGTTACTGGGAACATCCAGGACCCACAGAGAGTCCTGGGTTGTTTGCATTGGGAATTTTGCAGAGACGGGCACCGTGGCCAGGTGTGTTTGGGACCAGGAACTTTGCAGAAACCAGCTTTTTGGCCTGACCATTTGGGACCTGTAGGCCCACCCTTCACTTGCAGGGAACTTCCTGGAAACCTGCCTGGAACAATGTACGGTGGCCTGGGCTGTCTCAGATTCTACAGGCTCCGGGTGGGCCACTCCCTGCATTCGCCTTACAACTGAGGGAGCCAGGAGCCCACAGAGTAGAGTTAGGACCCTGTGAGGAAGCCAAAAGCATGTGGAGGAGCCACTGCCCCTCCAGGAACCGAGGGTGCAAGAGGTAATTCGCCACACATGCAGAGAAAGCATTGGAACTTTGCTCAAAGCAAGGAAATATAGAAAAATGACAAAAGGCAAAACCAAAAGGCAGGCTCAAAGATCGAGCTCTCCCCAAGAAAGCTTAGAAGCCATGTACATAGAAGAAAAAGAATCCATATACCTGAAATGTCTGAAATGATATCAAATGAAATAAATATGCAACTAGGGAAAGATATGGAGAAATTCATATCAGAAATACTTGCCCAGGTAAAAGAAGAATTGATAAAAACAGTGAAAGAAATAGTGAATGCATCTCATGAAAACACAGCTAAAAAATTAGAGGAACAAACCAAACAGATAGAATCCCGAAATGAGCACAATGTGAAACAAATGGAATACATAAAACAGATTCAAAGAGATATACAGGAAATCAAAAATGCTATTGAAAGCTGCCACAACTGCCTCAATGAAAGTGCAGATAGAATTTCAGACCTTGAAGATAAGATTGCAGCCAGTGAGCAGGAAAGAGAAGATCTTTTAAAAATAACAAACAATCATGAAATAACAATTCAACAGAAGCAAGATGATGCAATTAAAAATAACAAAAGATTAATAGGGATAAATGAAAAAGAAGGGGACAGCCCAAATGAAATCAAGAGGATATTTATTTACAGAAGTAATAGATGAAAACTTCCCAAACATGAGAAGAGAAACTGACATCTGAATAAGTGAAGCATATAGAATGCCTAAAAGCCATAACCAAAATAAAACTACACCCAGACACATAATAATCTCCACCCAGAAATCTAACATAAGAGTAGAATACTAAAAACTGTTAGAGAGAAAACAGAGATCACCTATGAATGAAAAACTATCAGAATCACAGCAGACTTCTCAACACAAACAAGGAAATCAAGAAGAACATGGAGTGAAGTATTTCAGATCCTAAAGGAAACCACTTCCAAACCAGACTGACATACCCTGTAAAACTGTCCTTCAAAATGGATGGAGAAATAGGATACTTCCATGACAAAGAACTTCTGAATAGCTTCATGAACAGCAAACCAACCCTACAAAGAATACTGAAAGACGATATTGATGTACACGGGATAAAACAACCAAGAAAGGGAGACAATTAAACAGAATGGAAAGCTAAAGACACAACAGCACAAAGATAACATGTCAACAATAAACCGATATATAACAGTTACAACCATTAATGTAAATGGCCCCAACTCGCCAATCAAAAGAAACAGACTGGCAGAATGAATCAAGAAACATCATCCAACCTGTTGCTGTCCAAAAGAAACCCATCTAACCCAAAAGAACACTCATAGACTGAAAGTCAAAGGATGGAAAACAATACTTCATGCAATGGGAAACCAAAAAATAAGCAGGAGTACTAATCCTGTTTGCAGACAATGTGAATTTCAAACCAAGAATGATCCAAAGAGATAAAAAAGGTCACTACATACTAGCTGGGGGAAAATTTCAAGAGGCAGAGATAACAATCTTAAATATATATGCACCAAATTCCAGAGCACTAGGAAATCTCCTGGACGCACAGAGTCGCCTGGGCAGTTTGGATTAGAAGTCTGTGGGGACAGGCAAAGGGCCTGACTATTTGGAACTTGAAGGCCCGCCCTTAATCCGCAGGGAACTTCCTGGAGACCTGCATCTGGGCCGAGTCTGTTTGGGCCCACTGCCCCACCCTTCACCCACATGACCTCTCCCAGAGACCAGCATCGAGGCCTGAGTCTTTGGGATCAGGAGCCTCCGGGACCTGCACAGAGGCCTGGGCTGTTTGGATTGGGAATTTTGCAGAGACAGGCATCGTGGCCAGGTGTGTTTGGGACCAGGAACTTTGCCGAAACCAGCATTTTGGCCTGACCCTTTGGGACCGGTAGGCCCAACCTTCACTTGCAGGGTACCTCCTGGCAATCTGCCTGGAACAAAGTATGGTGGCCTGGGTTCTCTGAGATTCTACAGGCTCTAGGTGGACCACGCCCAGCATTCGCCTTACAACTTAGGGAGCCAGGAGCCCACAGAGTGGAGTTAGGACACTGTGAGGAAGCCAAAAGCCTGTGGGGGGCCACTGCCCCTCCAGGAACTGAGGGTGCAAGAGGTAATTTGCCACACATGCAGAGAAAGCATTGGAACTTTGCTCAAAGCAAGGAAATATAGAAAAATGACAAAAGACAAAACCAAAAGGCAGGCTCAAAGATTGAACTCTCCCCAAGAAAGTGTTGAAGCCGTGTACATAGAAGAAAAACAATCCATATGCCTGAAATGTCTGAAATGATATCAAATGAAATAAATATGCAACTAGGGAAAGATATTGAGAAATGTGAATCAGAAATACTTTCCCAGGTAAAAGAAGAATTGATAAAAACAGTGAAAGAAATAGTGAATGCATCTCGTGAAAACACAGCTAAAAAATTAGAGGAACAAAGCAAACAGATAGAATCCCAAAAGGAGCACAATGTGAAACAAATGGAATACATAAAACAGATTCAAAGAGATATACAGGAAATCAAAAATGCTATTGAAAGCTGCCACAACTGCCTCAATGAAAGTGCAGATAAAATTTCAGACCTCGAAGATAAGATTGCAGCCAGTGAGAAGGAAAGACAAGATCTTTTAAAAATAACAAACAATCACAAAATAACAATTCAACAGAAGCAAGATGATGCAAAGAAAAATAACATAAGATTAATAGGGATAAATGAAAAAGAAGGGGACTGCCCAAATGAAATCAAGAGGATATTTATTTACAGAAGTAATAGATGAAAACTTCCCAAACATGAGAAGAGAAACTGACATCTGTATAAATGAAGCATATAGAACTCCAAACAGCCATAACCAAAATTAAACTACGCCCAGACACATAATAATCTCCATCCCAGAAATCTAACATAAGAATAGAATACTAAAAACTGTTAGAGAGAAAAGAGAGATCACCTATGAAGGAAAACCTATCAGAGTCATGGCAGACTTCTCAACACAAACAATGAAATCAAGAAGAGCATGGAGTGAAGTCTTTCAGATCCTAAAGGAAACCCCCTTCCAACCCAGACTGACATACCCTGAAAAACTGTCCTTTAAAATGAATGGAGAAATAAGATACTTCCATGACAAAGAACAGCTGAATAGCTTCATGAACACCAAACCAACCCTACAAATGATACTGAAAGACATTCTTGATGCACACGGGATAAAACCACCAAGCGAGGCAGACAATTAAACAGAATGGAAAGCTAAAGACACAAAGACACAAAGATAACATGTCAACAATAAACCAATATATAAGAGTTACAACCATTAATGTAAATGGCCTTAGCTCGCCAATCAAAAGAAAAAGACTGGCAGAATGGATCAAGACACAACATGCAATCATATGCTGTCCAAAAGAAACCCATCTAACCCAAAAGGACACTCACAGACTGAAAGTCAAAAGAATGAAATCAATACTTCATGCAATGGGAATCCAAAAAAAAAAAAGCAGGAGTAGCAATCCTGTTTGCAGACAATGTGAATTTCAAACCAAGAGTGATCCAAAGAAATAAAGAAGATCACTACTTACTAGTTAGGGGAAAACTTCAAGAGGCAGAGATAACAATCTTAAATATATATGCACCAAATTCCAGATAATTGCGGAACCTCCCGGACCCGAAGAGTCACCTGGGCAATTTGGATTGAAAGTCTGCGGGGACTGGCATCTGGACACCCCTGTTTGGTTCTGGTAGCATGCCTTTCATCCACAGGGAACTTCCCAGAGACCGGCATCTGTGCCAGGTTTGTTTGGGCCCGCAGCCCCGCCCTTCACCCACAGGAAATTTCCCAGAGACCAGCATGGAGGCCTGAGTCTTTGGGAATGGGAACCTCCCGGACCTGCAGGGAGGCCTAAGCTATTTGGATTTGGAATATTGCGGAGACTGGCATCTTGGCGAGGTGTGTTTGGTACCAGGAACTTTGCAGAAGCCAGCATTTTGGCCTAACCCTATGAGACCTGTAGGCCCACCCTTCACTTGCAGGTAAACTTCTGAAGACCTGCCTGGGACAATCTGTGGTGGCCTGGACTGCCTGATATTCTACAGGCTCCAAGTGGACCACGCCCAGCATTCGCCTTACAACTTAGGGAGCCAGGAGCCCACAGAGGGGAGTTAGTTCCCTGTGTTGAAGCCAAGAGCCTGTGGGTGATTGAATGACCATCCAGGAACTGAGGGTGCAAGAAGTAATTCGCCACACATACAGAGAAAGCATTTGAACATTTTTCAAAGCAAAGGAAATATAGAAAAATAACAAAAAGAAAAACCAAAAGGCAGGATGAAAGCTCTAGCTCTCCCCAAGAAAGCTTAGAAGCAGTGTACATAGAAGAAAAAGGAAGCCATACACCTGAAATGTCTGAAATGATAGCAAATGAAATAAATATGCAACTAGGAAAGCTATGGAGAAATTCAAATAACAAGTACTTGCCCAGGTAAAAGAAGAATTGATAAAAACAGTGAAAGAAATAGTGAATGAATCTACTGAAAACACAGCTAAAAATTTAGAGGAAAAAAGCAAACAGATAGAATCCTCAAATGAACAAGATATGAAAAAAACAGAATACATAAAACAGATACAAAGTTATATACAAGAAATCAAAAATGCTATTGAAATCTGCCAAAACTGCCTCAATGAAAGTGAAGATAGAATTTCAGACCTCAAAGATAAGATTGCAGCCAGTGATCAGGAAAGACAAGATCTTTTCATAATAGCAAATAATCAGGAAATAACAATTCAACAGAAGCAAGATGATGCAAAGAAAAATAACATAACAGTAATAGGGATAAATGAAAAAGAAGGGGACAGCCCAAAATGAAATCAAGAGGATATTTACAGAAGTAATAGATAAAAACTTCGCAAACTAGAGAAGAGAAACTGACATCTGGATAAGTGAAGCATATAGAACTCCAAACAGCAATAAGCAAAATAAAACTACACCCAGACACATAATAATCATCATCCCAGAAATCCAACATAAGAATAGAATACTAAAAACTGTTGGAGAGAAAAGAGAGATCACCTATGCAGGAAAACCTATCAGAATCACGGCAGACTCCCCAACACAAACAATAAAATCAAGAAGAGCATGGAGTGAAGTATTTCAGATCCTAAAGGAAAACCTCTTCCAACCCGTGCAAAACTGTCCTTCAAAATGGATGGAGAAATAAGATACTTCCATGACAAAGAACAGCTGAAGAACTTCATGAACACCAAACCAAACCTACAAAAAATACTGAAAGACATTCTAGATACACATGGTATAAAACCACCAAGCAAGGCAGACAATTAAACAGAATGGAAAGCTAAAGACACAACTGCAGAAACATAACATGTCAACAATAAACCAATATATAACAGTTACAACCATTAATATAAATGGCCTCAACTGGCCAATCAAAAGAAACACACTGGCAGAGTTGATCAAGTTGACCATATGCTGTCCAAAATAACCCATCTAACCCAAAAGGACACTCATAGACTGAAAGTCAAAGGGTGGAAAACAATACTTCATGCAATGGGAAACCAAAAAAAAGCAGGAGTAGCAATCCTGTTTGCAGACAATGTGAATTTCAAACCAACAATGATCCCAAGAGATAAAGAATGTCACTACATACTAGTTAGGGGAAAACCTCAAGAGGCAGAGATAACACTCTTAAATATATATGCACCAAATTCGAGAACACCACGGAACCTTCCTGACCCGCAGAGTCCCCTGGGCAGTTGGGATTGAAAATCTGCAGAGACCGGCATTGGGCCCTACTGTTTGGGACTGGCAGGCCCACCCTTCATCCGCAGGGAACTTCCTGGAGACCAGCATCAGGGCCAGTTCTGTTTGGGCCTGCAGCCCCGCCTTTCACCCACAAGAAATTTCCCAGAGACCAGCATCGAGGCCTGAGTCTTTGGGACCAGGAAACTTCCAGACCCGCAGAGAGGCCTAGGCTTCTTGGATTGAGAATTTTTCAGAGACTGGCATCTTGGCCAGGTGTGTTTGGTACCAGGAACTTTGAAGAAACCAGCATTTTGGCCTGACTTTTTGGAACCTGTAGCCCCACCCTTCTATTGCAGGGAACGTCCTGGAGCCCTGCCTGAGACAAAGTACGGTGGCCTGGCCTGTTAGTGATTCTACAGGCTCTGGGTGGACCACGCCCAGCATTCGACTTACAACTTAGGTAGCCAGGAGCCCACAGAGGGGAGTTAGAACCCTGTGAGGAAGCCAAGAGCCAGTTCCTGAGCCATTGCCCCTCCAGGAACTAAGGGTGCAAGAGGTAATTCGCCACACATGCAGAGAAAGCATTGGAACATTTCTGAAAGCAAGGAAATATAGAAAAAAACAAAAGGCAAAACCAAAATGAAGGCTCAAAGATCCAGCTTTCCCCAAGAAATCTTAGAAGCCGTGTACATAGAAGAAAAAGGAAGCCATACCCCTGAAATATCTGAAATGATATCAAAAGAAATAAATATGCAACTAGGGAAATCTATGGAGAAACTGAAATCACAAATACTTGCCCAGGTAAAAGAATTGATAAAATCAGTGAAAGAAATAGTGAGTGCATCTAGTGAAAACACAGCTAAAAATTAAAGGAACAAAGCAAACAGGTAGCATCCCTAAATGAACACTATATGAAGCAAACAGAATACATAAAACAGATTCAAAGAGATACACAGGAAATCAAAAATGCTATTGAAATCTGCCAAAACTGCCTCAATGAAAGTGAAGATAGAATTTCAGAGCTCGAAGATAAGATGGCACCCAGTGATCAGGTAAGACAAGATCTTTTAAAAATAACAAACAATCAGAAAATAACAATTCAAGAGAAGCAAGATGATGCAAAGAAAAATAAAATAAGTTTAATAGGGACAAATGAAAAGGAAGGGGAAAGAACAAATGATATCGAGTATATTTACAGAACTAATAGATGAACACTTCCCAAACATTAGAAGAGAAACTGACATCTGGATAAGTGAAGCATATAGAACTCCAAACATCCATAACCAAAATAAAACTACACCCAGACACATAATAATCACCATCCCAGAAATCAAACCTAAGAAAATAATACTAAAAATTGTTAGAGACAAAAGAAAGATCACCTATGAAGGAAAACCTATAAGAATCACGGCACATTTCTCAGCTCAAACAATGAAATCAAGAAGAGCACGGATTGAAGTATTTCAGATCCTAAAGGAAAACCACTTCCAACCCAGACTGACATACCCTGCAAAACTGTCCTTCAAAATGGATGGAGAAATAAGGTACTTCCATGACAAAGAACAGCTGAAGAACTTCATGAACACCAAAAGAACCCTACAAAGAATACTGAGAGACATTCAAGATACACATGGGAGAAAACCACCAAGCAAGACAGATAATTAAGCAGAATGGAAAACTAAAGACACAACAGCAGGAAGATAACACGTCAACAATAAACATATATATAAGTTACAACCAATAATGTAAATGGCCTCAACTCGCCAATCAAAAGAAACAGATTGGCAGAATGAATCACGAAACAGCATCTAACCATATGCTGTCTACAGAAACCCATATAACCCAAAAGGACACTGATAGACTGAAAGTCAAGGGATGGATAACAATACTTCATGCAACAGGAAACCAAAAAAAAAGCAGGAGTAGCAATCCTGTTTGCAGACAATGTGAATTTTAAACAAAGAATGATCCAAAGAGATAAAGAAGTTCACTACATACTAATTAGGGGAAATCTTCAAGAGGCAGATATAACAATCTTAAATATATATGCACCAAATTCCAGAACACACAGCTATATAAAGGAAATACTAACAGAAATGAAAAATCAAATAAGCATTAACACAATTATAACAGGATACTTTTACACACCATTGACCCAAAGGGACAGATCAACTAGACAGAAAATCAGCAAAGACATGACAGAACAGAATCACACCTGTGAACAACTGGACTTGATAGATGTATACAGAGTGTTCCATTCAACAACAGCAGAATACACCTTCTTCTCAGCAGTACGTGGCACATTCTCTAAAATAGAACATATACTAGCCCTCAGAACATACTTAAGTAAATGCAAAAAATTGAAATTATCCCATACATGTTCTCGGATCATACTGCTGTAAAACTAGAAATTAATGATAAAAGAAATTGCAAAAAACCTACAAAAACCTGGAAACTGAGTAATACACTCTTGAGCAATCAGTGGGTCACAGAGGAAATTAAAGAAGCAATTAAACAGTATTTACAAGTAAATGAAAATATAGACACAACTTACCAGATTTTGTGGGATGCAATGAAAGCAGTCTTCAGAGGAAAATTTATTGCATAGAGTTCCCAAATCAGGAAGACAGAATGAACACAAATATACAACGGGATGCTACAACTCAAATGTCTAGAAAAGGAAGAGCAATCCAAGCTCAAAGCTAAAACAAGGGAGGAATGTATAAAATTTAGAGCAGAAATTAATGCAGTAGAGACTAAGAAAACATTACAAAGGATCAATGAATCAAAGAGCTGTTTCTTTGAAAGAATAAATAAAATGATAAGCCCATGGCCAACCTTATTAAAAAGGAAAGAAAAAAACTCAAATTCATGCAATAAGAAATGAAAAATGTGAAATTACTACAGAATCAGTGGAAATACAGTAGATCATCAACACCTACTTTGAAAACCTCTACTCTCATAGGATCGATAACACTGAAGAAATAGATAAATTCCTAGATACATATGAAATACCAAAGCTGGATCCGGAAGATGTAAAACTTCTGAAAAACCCAATTTCTATTACTGAAATTCAAAATGTAATTAAGTCCTTGCCTACAAAGAAGAGTCCAGGCCCAGATGGATTCACTGCAGAATTCTACAAGAAATACAAAGAAGACTTAATTCCAACACTCCTGAAACACTTCAATGAAATTGAAAGTGAAGCAATTCCTCCTAAATCATTCCTGGAAGCAAATATCAATCTAGTACCAAAACCAGAGAAAGACTCAACTTAACAAGAGAACTATAGGCCAATCTCCCTAGTGAACATAGATGCAAAAATTCTCAATAAAATATTGGCAAAAAGGATGCAGTAAATCATGAAGAAAATTATACACCATGACCAAGTAGGATTCATCCCAGGAATGCAGGGATGGTTCAAAATACACAAAACAACAAATGTAATCCACCATATCAATAGTGCCAAAAGGAAGAACCACATGATCATCCCTATAGATGCAGAAAAAGCTTTTGATAAAGTCCAACACTCATTCATGATAAGAACCTTACAGAGAATTGGAATTGAAGGTATTTGTCTCAATACGGAAAAGGCCATCTATCACAAACCAACAGCCAGCATCATATTAAATGGTCAAAAACTGAAAGCCTTTACCTTAAAATCAGGCACAAGACATGGATGTCCATTATTTCCATTCCTCTTCAGTATAGTACTGGAAATACTAGTCAGAGCAATAAGACTGGAAAGAGAAATAAAAGGAGTACAGATAGGAAAAGAGGAAGTTAAATTATCATTATTTGCAGATGACATGTTACTTTACATAGAAGACCCCCAAAACTCTATTAAAAGACTCCTATATATAAATAACAAATTAAGCAAGGTAGCCAGATACAAAGTCAATACACAAAAATCAATAGCATTTCTATACACTACAAACAAAAGTACTGAGAGAGCAATAAGAGAAACTACACCCTTTACACTAGCATCCAAAAAATGAAACACTTAGGAATTAATCTCATGAAAGAAGTAAAAGAGCTCTACATTGAAAATTATAATACCCTGCAAAAGGAAATCGAAGAGGACCTCAGAAATTGGAAAGACATCCCCTGATCATGGATAGGAACAACAAACACTGCAAAAATGGCCATTCTCCCAAAATTACTATACAGAATCAATGCCATCCCAATCAAAATAACACCAGCATACCTCATAGATCTAGAGAAATCACTCCTAAAATTCATCTGGAACCAGAAGAGCCCCAGAATAGCAAAGGCAATTCTAAGCAACAAGGCAAGGCAGGAGGAATCACAATCCGTGACTTGAAATTATACTGCAAATCTACAGGAATACAATCACTATGGTACTGTAATAGAAACAGACCCGAGGATCAGTGGAATAGATTGGAAGGTACAACCACATGCGCAAACTCACTCAACCACCTTAGCTTTGATAAAGGAGCCAAACAGGCTCTCTGGAAGAAAGACAGTCTCTTTAACAAATGGTGCTAGAAAAATTGACTGTCCATATGCAGAACACTAAAAGTAGACCCATGTCTATCACCATACACTAAACTAAAATCTAAATGGGTCAAAGATCTAAATATTAAAACAGAAACACTAAAACTGCTGGAAGACAAAGTAGGTAAAAATCTCAAGATATAGGTGTAGGAAGTGAATTCATGAACAAGAACCAAAGTACACTGGAAATACTTCCCAGAATCAATAACTGGGACCACATCTTATTAAAGAGTTTCTGCATGTCAAAACAGGTTTCCAGCAGAGTGAAAAGAAAACCCACAAATTGGGAAAAAATTTTCATGGACAGTTCCTCAGACAAAGGACTTCTGTCTAGAACTTATAAAGAATTAAAAAAATCAGACCCTCGAAATTCAAAGACCCAATCCAAAAATGAGCATCTGAAATGAATACACAGCTCTCAGTTGAAGAAATATGAATGGCAAATAAATACATGAAAAAAAATCTTCATCATCATTAGTCATGAAAGAAATGCTAATTAAAACCACACTGAGATTCCATCTCACTCCAGAAAGAATGGCCAAGCTAGAAAACACTACCAACAACAAGTGTTGGAGAGGCGGTGGGGAAAAGGAAACTCTTCTAAACTGTTGGTGGGAGTGTAGACTGGTGCAACCAATGTGGAGGTCAGTCTGGAGATTCCGCAAAAAGCATGTTTTGGAAGTCCCACTTCACCCAGCTATTCCACTTCTAGGCATATTCCCAGAAGTACTGAAAACATCATACAACAGTGATCTATGTGCACCCATGTTTATATCAGCACAATTTGTAATAGCCAGATCTCGGAAACAACCTAAGTGCTCATCACTTGAGGAATGGATAAAAAAGTTGTGGCATTTTTATACAATGGAGTACTACTCAGCTACAAAGAATGATCACATGGAGATATTTATAAATAAATGGACACGATGTGAGACCATTCTCTTAAGTGAAGCAAACCAAACTCTAAAAGGTAAATACCATATTGTCTCCCTAGTATGAGATTTTGTAAGAGTATATAACACTTTATGGTAAGCATGAGTCCCCATCTCATAGCTTTGAAATCTTTCAAAGTTTTCAATCGACAGTTGGAATGTTTTTATCCTGTTTTGTTTGACTATATCCTGCGTGATGATATGAACAGCTGTTTTGAAGAAAACCAAACATTATGACAGCTATTGCTGATTTAATATCATCCTTCTTAGAAGTCCTACCATGCTTCTTTTGTTCTACTGCAATTCGTTCTATGTATCACATTGTGTCTTACTGGAATTTTAATATTTGTGATAATTTAAACTATTTTTTTTTACCAAAAATTAGATATTATAGTACCCATTGATCATTTTCTGTTAGGCCATTCAGAAAGCCCTGTAATTCTTTCACTCTATGCATGGCTTTATACTATTGTGTTATGTTTGATATTATTGTATTTGAAACTATGCTCAACTATATCAGAGTAAGTGATATGAAGTTAGCTACTGTTAATGTCCAGTTGTCTTAATGTAAAGTACTGTGTTGCCTATGTTGTCCTATTCTGATCTGCTCTGTACTGCCCTCTTTTGTTTTATTCTCTTTCAAATAATAAATTAAAAGAAACTTATCATGTCCAGCTACAAATTTAAGGTGATTGACGTGATTATTATGTATTATTAAACAATACCAGTAATTTTATTAATGATTGAAAACATAAATACAAAGACCAAAGTCTCACAAATAGAAGAAAAATAAATAAACTCTTTCCTACATCTATGACTTCGATTGTTTTGTGTATTTATTTTCCAGTATGTTCAATATTTCTGCTTTATACTTTAGAGTTTTGATCTATACGGACTAGTTTACTACATGGTAAGAGATACAGGCCAAGTTTCAATCTTCCATAAAGAGACATCTGGTTTTCCCAGCACCATGTATTAAATATATTTTAACTCTACTCTCTGCTTCTGCCCCTGTGTAAAAGATTAAATAGCTAAATGTTTCTGGAGTGTACTGTGTCCTCTGTTCTACTCCACCAATCCATATGTCTGTTTCTGTTCTAGTACCAAGTAATTTTATCACTTTCTTTGCATCATAGCTTGAAATCAGGTGTGATGCCCTCCCTTGCTTTGCTTTGTTGCCCAATTTTTATATAGACTAGATTTCCTCTAGTTCCATGTAAGTTTTAAGGTTCATTTATCCTGTTCTGTAAGATGTTCTATTGGTATTTTGATTGGGCTTGCATTAAATCTGCATAAAACCTTCAAGAGTATGATTATTTTAAGTATATTTGTTCTGCCTGCCCAGCAGCAGGGACATCTTTCCGTGTTCTGATGTTCTCTTCAATCTCATTTTTCAGATTATTGCAGTTTCCTTCGTAGAAAACTTTCACTCCCTTTGTTAGATTAATATGTCAATTTTTCATTTTTCCGTAGGTGTCTGTGGATGGCACTGTTTTCATAATTTCTTCTTCACTGAGTTCCTTATTGGTGTACACAATATTAATCATTTTTGTTTTGATATGTTATCCTGGTACATTGCTGAGTTTTGTAGTTAATTATAAGTTTATTGGTGGAGTTACTCAGGTCTTCGATGTCAAGTATGTCATGTGAAAGTAATGATAACTTGAATTCTGCCCATTTTTTTATGTCTGCCTTTTAATTCTTTCTCTTGCCTGATTATCAAAACTAATATATTGAGTACTAGGTTGAAAAGAACTTGTGACAGTCGTTATACTAGATTTGTTCATGAGTTTAGAGTCAAAATGCTTTAATTATTTCCTGTTTAGGTGAGGTGAGTCCCACTGCCCTGAGGCAGGCTCCTGGAGAGCTGGCAACCTGCACTCTGGGCAATTGAGCTTCTGGCTAGCTACCTGGTACACTGGACCGATTCCTGGAAGTTCCATGGCCTAAGTGTACCATGCCCAGTGGCCTTCTTTGAGTTCAGGAGGCAGAGACCATGCAAGGGGACTGACGGCCCAGTGTGGGCTGGCCTGCGGAGAGCTTAAGACCAACACTCCTGGCCGTTGAGTTCATATCTGTCCCCTAAGGACACGGGACTGTGGCCTGAGGTTCTGTGTGTCCCAGTTCATCAGGCCCAGCTTCTGACTCTCAATTTAGGGAGCCAAGAGCCTGTGGGGGAGCCAGCACTGCTCCAGGAACTGAGGATACAGCAGGTAATTTGCCACATATCCAGAGGAAGCTTTGGAACACCACTCAAACCAGGAAATATAGAAAAATGAAAAAAGGAAAGACCAAAAGGCAGGCTCAAGACTCCAGCCCATCCCAAGAAAGCCTAGGACCCATGTACATAGAAGAAAAAAGAAGCCGTATACCTGAAATATCTGAAATGATATCAAATGAAATAAAGATGCAACTAGGGGAAGCTATGGAGAAATTCAAATCAGAAATACTTGCCCAGGTAAAAGAAGAAATGATAAAATGTAGTGAAAGAAATAGTGAACACATGTAGTTAAGACACAGCCAAAAAATTAGAGGAACAAAGCAAACAGAATCACTGAATGAACAGTATAAGAAACAAACAGAATACATAAAGCAGATTCAAAGATATATACAGTTTTTTCCTGTTTAATATAATGTACAATGATATTTTTTCATATGTAGATTTTAGAAAATTCAAGTATGATCTTTCTATGCCTATTTTCTTCTAGATTCTTATTATGAAGGTTTATCAGATTGTGTCAAAGGCCTTTTTTGCACCTATTGGTATGGCTATGTAGATTTTGAACTTGTACTTCACTAAGTAATGTATTATATTTATTTACCTGTGTATGTCTTCTCTTTCTTGCATCTATGGAATAAAATGTATAGGTGTTGATATGTAATCATTTGATGATGTCCAGTGTTCTATTCACCAATATCATACTAATGATTTTACTTGTATATTGATTAAGGACATAGTTCTGTAATTTTCATTTTTAGTTGAATCTTTATCTGATTTTGGAATCAGTGTAATGAAGGGAAACATTAAAGATTGTGGAAGATTTTCACCACTTTAAATTTCTTGGAGCATCTTGAGGAGCTTAGCAGATACATTGCATTTAATATATTTATTAAATTCATCAGTGAATCAATCAAGTCATTGGATTTTTTAACTGGTAGACTTTTTATTACTGTCTCAATTTCATTGCTTGATTATTAGATTTTTTGGGATTATTCTGTTTCCTGTTTATCTTTGATAATTTCTGAGTCTAGGTATCTGTCCATTTGTTCAAAATTTTCTAATTTGTTGAAATACAATTTTTAAAAGTTACTCCCTTCTGAAAGTTGATGATGTGTCTTCTTATTTAAATTCAACAGAAACCTTCAAGGGAAAGCAATCTTGGAGTGAAGTGTTTCAATCCCTGAAAGAAAACAACTTTCTATCCAGATTGATATACCTTGAATAGCTTTCTTTCAAAATTGATGGAGAAATAAGATACTTCCATGACAAAGAACAGCTGAAGAAATTTATGCCCACCAAATGAACTCTAGAATGACTACTGAAACACACACTACACAAGATAAAAATGAATACAATTACCAGAATGACAACAAAAAAAAAAAAACATCAGGCAGGCCAAACAATTGAACAAGGAGGAAAAGCACGAAACCAACAACAGGAAACTAAATGAGAAAGTGAAGTCAATATGTACCAGTTATAACCATTAATGTAAATGCTCTAAATTCATCAATTAAAAGAAATAGATTGGCAGAAGGTATCAGAAAAGAGGATCCAACAATATACTACATTCAGGAAATACATCTAATTCAAAAAGAAACTCAGACTGAGAGG
>PVJX010027044.1:14521-25245 GCA_004027295.1 Dolichotis patagonum | reverse complement strand
CGCAGGGTTGAGTGTCGTCCCATTCGGGGCTTCCCAGACGCCTTCACCCTCGAAGCTCGCTTTTCCGCTGGGAGCCCCGGCTGAGGGACCGTGGGGCCGGAAGGGCTCAGCATGGCCGTTTGGAAGAGGCGGATTGCAGCCCCCGCCAGCAGGGGGCTCCTCTTCACCACCCCGGTCTGGCTGTGAGAGTGCTGGTGTCCCTGTGTGGCCGCTGACAAGTGGCTTTGGGGTCCCTGGGGGGGCAGCATGTGGGTCCTGACGGCCACCGTCCCATCCTGAGCCCCGGTCTCCCTGCAGATGGCCGATGCGGGGCGGTACCAGTGCCTGGCTGAGAATGAGGTGGGCGCCGTGAAGAAAGTGGTGACCCTCGTCCTGCAGAGTGAGTCTCGCCCTGGCCCTGGGCCTGGACGCTTGTCCCCAGCAGGAGGGGACACAGAGAGGATGCTGGGGGCAGCTGTGGCAGCCTCACAAATGTTTGTTTGGAATCCACACCTGAAATCCTAGGACACGGTACTTAAACGCGGGGCTCAGTTGTTCACCGCTCAAAGCCGCCACTGAGGTCCCTGCGGCGACGCGAAGCACTCTCTGACTCCAGGGTAACGCGAGAGGGAGTCTCCGTGAGGATTTGTAGAGAACACTGTGCTTAGACAAACACACACACAGAGAAGGGCATGTGTCCTAAGTGTGTGATGCCATGAGCTTTCATAATAGGAGTCCTCCCAGGCCCCCCAGCATGGCCCTTCCAAACTGCCTCCACCCCAGTAATGGTCCCGAGTTTGCCTGTTTTTATTTTTTAAAAAACACAGCTTTATTGAAGTATAATTTATAGACCATAAAATTTACCCATTTGTGTGGTAGAATATTATACAGCCCTAAAAAGGTGGTAGTTCTGGTACGTGCTGCCATAGGACGTGGCTGAACCTTGAGGACATCGTGCTAGGGGAAGTAATCAGGTGCACTTGTGTGAGGTCTGCAGAGCACCCAGCTTGGCGGAGGCAGAGAGGAGGTTGTCAGTGGCTGGAGGAGCAGTGGGGGAGGAGGTGGTGTTTTAATGGGTACAGACTTGGGATTTGCTGCAGGAATTGTGCTGGTTGAACAACAGTGTGGTACTGAACACTTTAAAGGGGTCACTGTGATAACACCGCAGCTGTCCGTCTCTTTACTGCTTTTCTCGAGGACAGTGCTGGGGTGGAACCCAGACCCTCACCCGTGGTAGGCAAAGGCTCTACCACTGGCTCTGCACCTCCGCACCACTACACAGTTTTCAAGTGAGAAAATTTAGGGTGTGAGTATACAGCTGAGCGTGGCGGTGCGCACCTGTAATCTCAGCCCTCAGGAGGCTGAGGCAGGAAGATCCATACAAGTTCGAGGCCAGTCTGAGCTACGTAGTGAGTTCAAAGCCAGCCTGAACCACGTATCAAGACTCCATCTAAAGCCTCTCTCTACACACAAAAATATACAGTCCATCCATTGGTAGTTAGTTTATAGAGCAATAGAAACATTATCACAGCCCCTTTTCCTATTTTTTTTTTTTTTTTTTTTTGGTACTGGGGATCAAACTCACGACCTTGCACTTGCCAGGCAGGCACTTAAGCCACTGAGCTAAATCCCCAGCTGACACAGCCCCTTTTCCAAAGATTTCTCTCCTGGGCCAGGGATTTAGCTCAGTGGCTTAAGCGCCTGCCTGGCAAGCGTGAGGTCATGAGTTCGATCCCCGGTACCAAAAAAAAAAAAAAAAAAATTTCTCTCCCTCCAAAAAAATTCCCCTTCTCCTTTGCCATCGGTCCCACCGCCAGGCCGAGCCCCGGGCAGCCAGGGCTCAGCATTCTGTCTCCGCAGCTTCCCCTGTGCTCGGAGCATCTTGCTTTTCAGTTTATTTTTATTAGTATACATCCTTGCAGGGCCCTGGCGTGTGTACTAACAACCTTCGCTCTTTCCGTGTCCCCTGCCCTTGGGTGAAAGATCTGCAGGTTTTGCAGAAGCGGAGCCCTGTGGAGTCTGCGGCTCTGGCTCCTTCCCGTTGTATGCCTTCTGGAAACTGCCAGACGGGCTGTGGTGTTTGCGTTCCTTCCAGCCGTGTGTGCGGTGTTGGCCTCTGCTTCTCCACTGTACTGGCCCATGCCCATCTTTTAATTTTCCCCACCCGACCCCTGCCTGCCTCATCCATTGCGTTCCCCTGGTACCTGATGCTACCGTGGGTTTCACATCTGCTCCTGGACTGCCTGGGCCGCCTCTTGGGCTGTGCCTTTCACACCTGGCCCCCGAGTTTCGATGAGTGGTTTGTCTCCTCAATGAGTCACAGGCCCCTTCAGAGGCTGGGGACAAGTCCTGCATGAGACATGGGATTTAGCGCTCACTTCAGCAAATACACTGAAACTAGACCGATGCAGAGACTGGCACGGCCTCTAGGCAAGGATGACACGCACATCTGTGGAGCATTTCATATCAAAAATGCACGATTTATAGACGTCTTCTTGGTCTTGTCTGTGCCTTCTCTTTGTGGTGACACGGAAGAGCAGAAGGTGTAAAATTTAATGCAATCTAGATGTATTATTTTGTACTATTTGGATCAGATAGTAAGTGTTATATCTAAAACACATCTTTAGCTGGGCATATTGGCACAGACCTGTAATCCCAGCACTTGGGAAGCTGAGGCAGGAGGATCGTTGTAAGTTCGAGACCAGCCTGGACTACAAAGTGAGCTCAAGGCCAGCCTGAACTGCATAGCAAGACCCTGTCTCAAAAAGGCAAATAAATAATTGAATGAAAAATAAACCACATCTTGGCCTCACCTAAGGTCACATTTTTCCTCTAGGATGTCCAGAGTTGTGGTTTTTGTATCATTTAGTTTTGTTTTGAGTCCATGCTTCTGTGAGGTAGGTGTCTAAATTCCTTTTTTATTTCTTCTGGTACTGGGGGTTGAACCTGGGCTTTCACACTAAGCTATATTCCCAGACACTGTTCAATTTTCATTTTGCAATTGCATCTCACAGTGTCCTTAATTGCCAGGCTGGGTTTAAGGTAACTGTCCTCCTGCCTTAGCTTCCCAGAGTGCTGGGGTTATAGGTGTGTGTCGCCACGCTTTGCCCTTTGCTTCCTTCTTTCTTCTTTTCCTTTACAGATATCCAGTTGTTCCAGTATCATTTATGCAAAGCATTCATTTTTCTCAGTCATATTTTGTAGTTTTGGATATAAGGGCTTAAATTTCTTTGTTAAATTGATTACTAAGTATTCTATTATCTTTAGTTGCTTTTTTTGGATACAGGATTATCTGTGTAGTTCAACCTGGCCTTGAACTCCCTATCTGAGGCCTCAAACTTGCAGAGATCCTTCTGCCTCAGCCTCCTGATTGTTGGGATCACAGGTGTGTGCCACTGAGCCTGGAAATTGGATGCTGTTCTGGATCTAACAGTTTTCCTAGTTCGAGTTCTCCTTGTTCATACACAGAAACACAATTGGTTTTTATATCTTGGTCTCGTCTCCTGCCACCTTACTAACTCAGCTCCTAGGCCTGGTCACTTCCTGGTGGGCTCGTTAGGACTTTTCTACGTGGAGAACTTTCTGGGTGTCACTGATGAATAGAGGCAGGATGGCCTTGCCCTCCGTATTGATCACAGTTTCCTAGAGCAACAGATAACCCAAGATATACACATGTATAAGAAATGATGAGATCGGCTTACAGTGGTCAGCCACGGAGTGGTCAGCCACGGAGCCGGAGGAGGGAGGTGCAGAGGGCCTCCCTCTGCACGCTGGAGGCTGAGGGTCCAGGCCAAGGGCTGGAGCTCGCTGCAGGGTCCCGTGTGAGTCTCTGTCAGGAGGCCCGTGGGCCTGCTGAGGAGTCCCAGGCGGAAGCTGAACAGCCTGCACCAGAACCAGGAGAGGGCGTCCAAGCTGGAGGCAGGGACTGGAGCTCCTGGGGAGAAGCAGCCATCGGCCCCCCTCACCTGTCTTTCACTGTATGCAGGCTGCTCCCCTGGACGGGTGCAGCACCCACTACCGCGAGAGCTGTGGGGTTTCACACACACCCTGGAAGGGGCAAAGAGTGTCCTGTCACAGTGCAGGGGACCTTTGCCAGGGGGCAGGGGGCTCTGGTTCCGGACCAGTGTAAAGGGAACACTTCCCCAGTCCCCGAGCTGGGACAGTCAGGGCCACGGCCTCCACACAGGACTCAGAAAGGAGGGGACGACACGCCGGCCTTGGGACCTGGGCTCAAAGTAGTGACAGCTCCCTCCCACCGCAGGGCGGGCTTGGAAGCCAGCAGCCCGGAGGCACTGGCGGGCTCCCACAGATAATACAACGGAACTCCGGCCACGCGCCTCTCCTCTCCTGCCGCAGGACTAAGAAGGGCAAAACCTAGCGAGAGACAAACGTGCAAACCAGAAGCTGTGCTCAGCCATGAGAACCGCAGCCGCACCCTCCCGCAAACTCGGGAGCCACAGGGCAGCGGGGGTCAGGGTCCGGCGGGGCCTGGTGTCCTCATCCCTTGCTGGCAGTGGGCAGCACCTCTCTCCCCAGCACCAGAGTGGCGACTGCTAAACTGTGCGGGGACCAGCCTCAAACCAGGTGCGATGTGCACTCCTGTGATTCTAGTGACGGGGAGACTGAGGCAGGAGCATTGCAGTTTGAGCCCGGCCTGAGCAGTTTAGGACGACCTGTCTCAAAATTTAAAAAAAAAAAAAAAGAAAAAGAAAAGAAAAGGGAAGTGACTCAGTGGTGGAAAGCTTGCCTGAAGCCCCAAGACAGACAGACAGACAGAGGGAGACAGAATGAGAGAGACAGAGAGAGGGACAGAGTCTCAAGACACTGTAATGGAAATTCCCCAGCAAGACCAAGAGCAAACACATCTCAGGCTGAATGAGGGGGCAGCGCAGCGCACGCGGGGCGGGCTCGCGTGTGTCACTCATCACTGCCCTGAAAGTCGCCATCGGAGCCACTTGGGAGCACAGCCACAGACCCGCCAGCGATGTGAGGAGGAGGAAGCGCAGTGGGGGCTGCGCTGCTGATCCATCGGGCCAGGCCCGGCTCCCTCCTGCGGGGGTCGCACCTGCCACACTGCGGGGACGGTGGGCGGTGGCCCGGCTGGCAACTCCCTTGCTTCCCGCTTCCCCTCGGCAGCCTCAGCACACGCTGGCTGCCGCCCCGTTTTCCTTCCGGGTCTGTTTCTCTCCCTACCTGTTCCAGGTCAGCCTTGCCCGCCACAGGATGACAATCCGGGTGACACCTGCAGCGGGGAGGGGGGACGGCCCCAGGCAGGAAGAACAGATTCCAGATTCGCACTGTTCTCACCCAAAGTTCTAGAAGCTTTTGATGGACGAGGGAGTCTCAGTAGATCCTAGATCCCTGAAATTTGAAAGCGTACATATATGTTTTGATGTTTTGAGACAGACTGTCCCCATGGAGACCAGGCTGGATTTCAACGTGAGGCGATCCTCCTGCCTCGGCCTCCTGAGTGCTAGGATGACAGGTGTGCACCACCATGCCTGGCCAACAAAGCTTTTTGTAGTGGGGTCTCATTAGGGCCTCTGGCGTCAGACTTCTTTTGCACCACACTGTGGACAGCGCGCATGCGCCGTTCCTGTGCAATTGGTTGGTGCCCGTTGCAGGCTGGTTTTCTCCTCTGTGGAGACGCCATCATTTGTGTCACTGATTCTACTGTAGGCGGTTGCCAGGCCGGGGCAATTGTGAGCAGAGTTCTGCAGGCTCTGGAACAAGGTTCCGGTGAGCCCACGTCTGCGTGGTCTGCGTGCGCTACATGCACTGCGTGAGCTGCGTGCATTGCATGGGCTGCGTGCGCTGCGTGGGCTGCGTGCTCTGCGTGGGCTGTGTGTCATTAGGATGCCCCCCCATAACAGAACAGGAAGTTCCTACAGTGCGCCTGCCCAGTTCAGAAACACTCGCTGTCCTGGACAAGGACGCGGCGCCCAGGGATGTCCACGCCTGAAGCCCAGGACCTGGGGAGCCCACTTGGATAAAGAATGAGTACAACGATGATCGGGCTGAGGACCCTGAGATTGGGAGCTTGTCCCAGGTTCCCCCAGGGATTCTGAGAAAAGAGAGACAGCTGGACATGGTGATGCACGCCTGTCATCCCATCACTCAGAGGCTGAGGCAGGAGGATCTCTGAGTTCAGCCAGTGCTGCAGCCAGCGAGTCTAAGACCAGCCTGAACTGTATAGTAAAACCCTGTCTCAAAACACCAAAGAGAAAAGAAAAGGAGGAGAAACAGAAGGAGCTTAGATACATAGGGCAGAGGCTCAGGGCGCACAGGCAGAGGAAGGGGTCGTGCAACCTGGAACCAAGGAAGAGGGGGTTCTCCCCGCCTCCCGGAGCCCCTGGAGGGAGCGTGGCTCGGTGGCTTCAGCCCAGTGACGCAGACGGGGCAGCTGCGTCACATCCTATGGCACTGACTACCACTCCTGGTGCCTCGTGGCAGCCCCTGAGGTGGCTGAGGCGGGCGGATCTCGTCCTCCTGCGGCGCGTGGGTCCCGAGAGCCCCCAGCTGCTCAGCGCTGGGCGTTTCTGTGTGGATCCCCGGGGGGTCCGCAGCAGGAAGGACCTGCCCCATCGGCAGAGGGGAAAGCAAAGGTCAGAGAGAGCCCTGGGAGTCACTCGCAGCCCTGGGAGAGTCACTCGCAGCCAGGAGGCTCCAGCAGGTCCCTGTGTCCCAGAATGGAGGTTCACTTAGTGAATTACAGGAGGGCGGAACAATGGGTCTTCATGGCGTGGACGGCAGCTGAGGCCGTGGGGGAGGAGAGGTGCACAGCTGCTCCCGGCGCCGGATCCTGTCTCTCGTAGTTTCTCCTCCTCGCCCTGCTGTGCAGTCCAATGCGTCTCAGTGCATAGACAGCAATAACTCTGTTCCTGAAAGCTGCCCCGTCTCCCACAGGTGCCCCGGCGTTCCAGGTAGAGCCCCAGGACGTCACGGCGAGGCCCGGCGAGGACGTGGCCCTGCGGTGCCAGGCCACCGGAGAGCCGGTGCCCACCATTGAGTGGCTGCGTGCGGGGCGACCCTTGCGAGCCAGCCGGCGACTGCGGACCCTGCCGGACGGGAGCCTGGGGCTGGAGCGTGTGGAGGCCGGGGATGCGGGACAGTACGAGTGCGTCGCTCGCAATCTGCTGGGCTCTGCCACGGCCCGGGCGTTCCTGGTCGTGAGAGGTATGAGACATCGCTGCCCAGGTCTCTGTGGACACCGGCAGGCGCTCCAGTACCCTGGGGGTTTGTGCCTCACTTTGGGGGTACCCAGCCTGCTGTGCTGCCGGCCCCCCAACTCTTTTGCTCAGTGAAACTCAGAATCAGCCGACGGGGGTGCCTGGTGGGTCATCTTGGTCTACCCAGCTCACTTGCGGTCGGGGACACTGAGGCTCAGCGGCCTGGTTGCCACCTGCATTAGATAGGGCCCTGGCTGTCCCCGGGTAGCTCACAGCATGTGAAGTTGGCAGGGTAACACAAGAGGGCCCGTGGTGCGTCCTGGGGGAAAGGTTAGTGCCTGCCCAGGCTTCGCACACGGGCTGCTCGGGAGAGTGGTCGGGGGACACAGCGATGTCGCTAACCCTGCTCTCAGGATTCTTCACCTTTCCTTTGCCTTGGGCCTGTCAAAAAAACGGGCAATCCTGAGAAACCACAGGAAAAGAATATGGACCTGCACAAAGGAAAGTTACAGAGTAGTATTTCTGGGTGGGCCGTGCCCTGTAGCAGACAGTCCACAGATACGGCTTTGTGTCTCTCCCTTGTCCCTGGAAAATATAATCAATCTGGGGCGACAGGCAAGGTCACACTCATCCTCCATAGAGCCCTGCTGCGGCCCCATCCCTAGCAGACATCACCAATCTATCACCACACACAGTGTCCCAATCTCTCCCCATAGTGCCCTTCGCCAGGCGTGGAACCCTACTCCCAGCTAACTGGAGCTGGGATTTGGCCCTGTATCACTTGGAAGCCACTGCCTTCCCAAGGTGGGCCCTCTCTGGCCCCTGATCCCCCGTCTACTACACTCAGGGCCAGGATGCCAACCCGTGCAGCGCTGGACACCAGCCAGCAGTGCCCTTGGGAGTGGCTTCGTGTGCGGGGACCGCCGTCTGTTTCCTGGCTCGGTCCTCCTCACTCCTGTTGACCTGCGTGTGGCCTCCGGAGTGGCTCCCCAGGGGGGCTGACAGGAAAGGGCTGCCCGCAGAGGCTGAGACAGCAACACTGCCCTTCTGCGGCCATGGATGCTTGAAGGGCAGGTCAGGGTGCGGGCAGGGCTGGTCCCTGAGTGGAAAGGTTCTCTACCTTTTTATCAACAGGACCTGGTCTTCATAGCCTGCTGTGGATAAGGCCGCCCTGCCTTGGGTGGTGTCCCCAGTAGCCAGCCAGTGTCCCCCTCTTCTCTGCTGGCTTCCTGTTATAGCACGGGAATGATTTATCTTGGTTTCTGTTGGCCTCGTGAGGCAAGCAACACTTTCTCTTTCCTAGTTTCTTCTCTCAGGACCAAACCTCGGGCCCACCTTGGGGTGGTGGTCTGAATGTCTTTACCGCGTAAATTCCTCAATTACTAGGTCAAGCTAGTTTTTGTTTTGGTTTGTAGGTGTTGTTTCATTTTTTCTTCTTGTCATCTTACAGTAGCAGGGATTGAACCCAAGGTCTTCTCCCTGAGCTCCAGCCCCGGCCCCTTTGATTTTTCACCTCGAGACGGGGTCTTGTAAAGTTGTTCAATTGTCCAGGCTGCGTATAAACGTGCAACCCTCCCGCCTAGGCTCCCCGGAGCGCTGGGACGATAGGCCTGCGGCACCGTGCCCAGCTAGAGGGCAGTTCTGAGGTCTCCTGACCGCAGACTTCTCTCTGCCTGCCCTGTCTGCTTCATCCCTCCTTCCCAGCCAGCCCGATAGGTCCCAGTCCTGATTCTGGTGGGGACAAGGACCTGCAGAGACACCCTGGTCGGTGACATGAGAGGTGGCTTCCCTTTCCTGAGCTCTGAGGTCCTGTCCTTTCCCGAGCCTGCCGGGTCACGGTCACGCTCCCACCTCATCGTCTGCTCTGCGGCTCCTGGCTCCGTCCTGCCCCTCATTAGGAGGCCCAGGCTCCCTCCTGTCCCCCCTCCCACCCCCAGCAGCAGATCCGCCTGGCCGCAGCCCAGCCTGGCGCAAATCTCATCAGCTTGGACCCAGGCTGCAGGAAGCTGCTCTGTTTCCTAGAATCAGCGCTTGCCAGGCCCTGCATTTACCCACTGAGGATCCTGGCTGCTGGGTGTTTTCTGTTACTGGTTGACAGATCGTGGGCAGTTTGTTGCTAATGTCCCCTGAGAGCTGGCGAGAGGAGGGCAGGCTGGCTTCTGTTCCTTGCCCTCTGGAATGCCAGCTGCCCGGCAGGAGGTGTCTGTCCCTTAGACAGAGGAAGCAACCCCCAGCCCCAGCACACAGCAGCCTGGCTGACCTCAGGCACTGCCAGGAAGCCACCCTGCCTCAGCCAGGCCAGCTGCAGGGCGCTGGGCCAAGGCCACTGATGCACTGGGGACCTCAGGTGATGGCATTCAGCTCTGCATGGTTACTGCCCCTCTCTGAGCTTCAGTGTTCTCTTGTTGCTCCTCCTAAAGGGAGAGTGGCCAGCGAGTGTCACTGTTGCCCCTTTTGAGTCCTCACAGAGCAGCCCCGGGGCAGCCGGGGCAGCATGGTCGGGGTGATCAACGGCCAGGAGTTCGGCGTGGCTGCTCTCAACACCAGCGTGCAGCAGGAGGCGCTGTCTGGAGTCACCGCCATCCGGAGCAGCATCGGCCGCATCCCGGCAGATGTGGGTAAGTGGGTACCTCCTCTGGGGCCCCTCCAGCAGGGGCTGGGGCGGAAAGCAGCGGAGACTGTCCTCAGAGGCTTGCCCAGGGCCTGCTACCTAGAGATCTGGCGGCCCTCTAAGGAATCCCAGCTACTGGGGAGGCTGAGACAGGAGGGTTGCTAGTTCAAGGCCAATCTGGACCAATGAAGGTGTCTTGGTTACTTTTCTCTCGTTGCTGGGACAAAACACCTGACACCCAAAATGAAGGGAGGGAAGTTTTATTTAGCTCACTGTTTGTGGAGGTTTCAGTCTCTACTCCGCTGGCTCCAAGGCGGTGTGGCATGGCGCTGGGACAGCACTTCAAGGCAGCAGCCAGAGCAAAAGGGGGAACAAGCCTCTCCTCCTCCCTTATACTGTGTGCAGGCTACGCCCCCACCCCAGGGCAGGCGCAGCCCTGGCAGGGTCTCTGTACCCCTGTCTCACAGGAAGGACCCTGGCCTGCCGAGTCTCTCAGTTAAGCTCTAAACTTCTCAGGTTGACACAAGGTATCAACCGTAATAGAGGGAGACCCTGTCCTTAAATAGCAATGTAAGAAGAACTGGAGATGCGGTTTGGGGAACCCCTGGCATGCACAAGCCCCAGGCTGCATTCCCAGTTCCCCCCACGCACGCACATACACAGGCACACTGATTAGGATTAAGCAGCTTCGGGGACCCGGAAAGTGCTGTTTGAAGCCACCGGGTGCCCTGGGAGGGCCCCCAGGCACGGCCATGGTGCCCGGGATGCCGGCGATGGAGGAGAAGCTGGAAGACTCCAATGAGCTGGACAGCCCAGGGAGCCCAGCAAGGTCCACTCGGGCACAGACATGTCACCAGTGTGTTCTGAGCACCCGGGGTTCCGCAGAGACCCGCAGCCCCTGCCCGGGGTGCCTGGCCGTCTCCTCCCGGGAGCGAGTCCCCCACCCCAGCCTTGTGTACACGGTG
>PVJX010027044.1:0-14421 GCA_004027295.1 Dolichotis patagonum | reverse complement strand
GGTCCCTACTCCACTGGCTCCAAGGTGGTGTGGCATGGCGCTGGGACAGCACTTCAAGGCAGCAGCCAGAGCAAAAGGGGGAACAAGCCTCTCCTCCTCCCTTATACTGTGTGCAGGCTACGCCCCCAGCCCGGGGCAGGCGCAGCCCTGGCAGGGTCTCTGTGCCCCTGTCTCACAGTAAGGACCCTGGCCTGCCGAGTCTCTCAGTTAAGCTCTAAACTTCTCAAGTTGACACAAGGTATCAACCATAATAGAGGGAGACCCTGTCCTTAAATAGCAATGTAAGAAGAACTGGAGATGCGGTTTGGGGACCCCCTGGCATGCACAAGCCCCAGGCTGCATTCCCAGTTCCCCCCACGCACGCACATACACAGGCACACTGATTAGGGTTAAGCAGCTTCGGGGACCCAGAAAGTGCTGTTTGAAGCCGCCGGGTGCCCTGGGAGGGCCCCCAGGCACGGCCATGGTGCCCGGGATGCCGGCGATGGAGGAGAAGCTGGAAGACTCCAATGAGCTGGACAGCCCAGGGAGCCCAGCAAGGTCCACTCGGGCACAGACGTGTCACCAGTGTGTTCTGAGCACCCGGGGTTCCGCAGAGACCCGCAGCCCCTGCCCGAGGTGCCTGGCCGTCTCCTCCCGGGAGCGAGTCCCCCACCCCAGCCTTGTGTACACGGTGGGGTCGGACTTCAGCCAGCATCACCGGAGATGCCCAGGGCTGCTCCTTCAGTGCAGGGGCCCAACTCCCAGCATCGCAGAACTGCCGCCACCCCTGACCCCTCACCGCTGGGCCTGGGCAGCGCCCCACCCCCATCCCGTCTGCGCCCCAGCACCAGGCGAAGGCCCAAGAGCACACGTCTGGGGCAGCTCTTGGCTCTGTTTTCTAAATCAGTGTTTTGCAACAACCCTTCGTCTCCTGGACTCTTCCGGAGGCCATCTGCAAACCAGGAAATGCAGCTGGTTTTCAACTCAGCCCAGCAAATGCGTAATGACAGCTGCAGAGCGCCAGGCCGCCTGGCGACTTGGTGACCCTCAACCTGTAGAACCGAGTTGAATATCTCCAAGTCGCAGATAGCTCTTCATGCAGACTAACGCATTTTCACAGCTATTGCATGACGAGAGATTTGCCTTTACCCATCCCCGGGTTCTGGTAACTGACCAGTGCAGACAGTCCCGAGGCTGCACGGAGCAGGGGACAGGGCTGAGCTGTCCCAGGGCAGCAGGGAGCCATGGCGGGCCCTTGAGCAGCAGAGTGCCCACCCTGAACACCAGCCCTAACCTGGCCTCTGCACCCTACCCTGTCCAGGGCCTCTGATGCGGGTGCTGGTGGTCACCATTGCCCCCATCTACTGGGCCCTGGCTGGCGAGAGTGGGGAGGCGCTGAATGGCCACTCCCTGACGGGCGGCAGCTTCCGGCAGGAGTCCCACGTGGAATTTGCTACGGGTGAGCAGGGCCTCCCCAAGGGGGGCAGGAGGAGGCTGAGGTCCGGACCCAGGACATCTGCCGGAAGTGACCCCCTGGGTGGGGCCGGATTGCAGGGGAGCACCTCAGAATGACACAGGTGGCTCGGGGCCTGGACCCCGACGGGCTCCTGCTCCTGGACGTGGTGGTCAATGGCGCCGTCCCTGAGGCCCTGGCGGACGCAGACCTCCAAGTGCAGGTGGGGTGCAGACCTGGTGCAGGAGAGGACGGTGTGCCATGCCCGGGACCCCAAGCGCCAGGCCCTTTCTTGTGACTCCCTGCATGGGGGCAGTTTCTGGTCCCTCCCTGGGCTGCCCAGTGCTTGCAGGAAGAGGGGAGCTGCTGGTTCAGGGGTCCCCGGGCACCCCAGCCCCTGGGTTGGGGCCTTAGGAGTGGAAACCTCTGGCCTCCTGCCCGTCCCCCAGGACTTCGAGGAGCACTATGTGCAGACGGGGCCTGGCCAGCTCTTCGTGGGCTGCACGCAGCGCTTCCTCCTCGACAGCGTCCCCGGGCTCCTCCGCTGCAACCACAGCATCCGGTACGCGGCAGCGCGCGGCCCCCAGCCCCAGCTCGTGCAGCACCTCCGCGCCTCGGCCGTCAGTGCGGACTTCGACCCCGAGGCCCAGGCCCTGCGCTACCAGCTCGCTGCGGCCCTGCAAGCCGGTGAGGCCCCGTCCTTCGTCCCCGGCAGCCCGGGGCCGGCCAGGGGCAGGGGCACGTGGGGCCCAGCTGCCCTGCAAAGCCGCACCCACGTCCCCCGGCTTGGTCCCGGGGGCCTGTTTGAACCCCTGCTGACCCCACGGCTCTGCGGTCTGTGCAGGGGCTGCTCCTCGTCACTGAATGAGGGACAGTACCCCGTTTCTGTCCCATCCGCATCCCTTCCTAGCTGGGGGACCTTGGGGGCTGCGTCCTGGTCCCCAGTGTAGGGGTTCCCATTGCACAGCAGGGGGTGGGGGGGTGCCCTCGAGAGCGCCATCTGAGCTCCCGGTGGCTGTGCTTAGCATGACCTCGGTGGTGGCATCTCCTTCCGGGCCCCGGAGCCCTGTCCCCTGCCACAGTCCCCGCTGCCACCTTCATCCCTGCCGCCCACCCCAGCTGTGGCTGACCCTGTGCCTGCCCACCGGGTCCTCGTGACCGCGGTTTGGGCACGTGCCCACTGCTTTGTACTTCTGGTTTTCCCGGAGTCTGCCCAGCCTGTTGCCCCGGCCTGCCGGGAGCCCCTGGCACAGGTACACAGCCGGGCGCCTCCCGAGGCCATCACCCCCGCAGGCGGGGGCTCCCTGCCTCGCTGGCTCAGGCCAGGGCTGGGCTCCGAGCCAGGAGGATGCTATGACCCGGGCCACCGTGTCCTCAGGGCCGCCCCTTTGCCTTGCAGAGGAGCATGAGGTGGGGTGCCCTGAGGGCTTCGAGCCGGACCCCCGAGGAGAGTTTTGTGTGGGTGAGCAGCTCCCCTCCCCGGGCTGGGACGCAGCCCTGTCACCACGCGCTGGCAGGAGGGTCCGTGAGCCCGGCCCACAGCTCCACCCTCCGCAGACAGAGACGAGTGTGCGGGCGGCCCCAGCCCCTGCTCCCACTCCTGCCACAACGTGCCCGGCCGCTTCTCCTGCTCCTGCCCAGCCGGCTTCACCCTGGCCTGGGACGAAAGGACCTGCAGGGGTGAGTCGGCGGGGACGGTGACAGTGAGCTGCCAGGCAGGCTGGGGACCTTCCTGCAGCAGCTTCTGGGCCTGGAGGAAGCCTGTGTGTGCAGGCTGGGCCGGGGTCGGGGTGCGGGGAGGCCCGGGGACCTGTGTTCACGCAGCCCCTGCGGGGTCTGTCCCCAGATGTGGACGAGTGTCAGTGGGATGCCCATCTCTGCCGAGAGGCTCAGCGCTGTGTGAACCTGCTGGGCTCCTACCGCTGCCGCCCTGACTGCGGGCCTGGCTTCCGGGTGGCAGCTGACGGGGCCGGCTGTGAAGGTGACAGATGCGGGGTGGCCAGGACGCACCCCAGAAAGCCAGGGACTGCCGGGGCAGCCAGTAGGGTGTGCATGTCGCTGGCTAGGTGCTGGGCTCTTGGGGGATCGCAAGGAACCCTGGCAGGCGGAAGGAGCACCCAGGAGACCCCAGGGCCCCGAGGTCTGTGTCCTGGCCTGTAGATGTCCCTTTTCCCACCCTCATGGCGGTCCGGGAATGTGTATCTGGAATCCCACAGAAATGTCACTGGAATTGTAACGAGTTCATTCCAAGCCACCACTTCCAGCGCAACCCACGGCTGAATAATGACACTGAGACCTACGTGTAATTCTGGGTCCCGAGTCACGACCCAGGGCCTAACCCGGATTTTACTAATTCTGGAGAAGGGAGTGGCTGGGAGGAGGCCCGAGGGGCCTGTGCAGAGGCCGACTGCGAAGCACGAGGCGCGGGCTGAGGGCGCGTTGCCGTGTAGGAGCCTGTGGCTCCCGTTTCTGACGGCAAACGTTTTGCCCTGGGAAGTCACAGCCTCGTATTGCGAGGCTGACAGTCCCGGAGTGTTGGCTCTGTGTCCTGCTGGGCTCAGCCGTTTAGGGACACACAGATGAGGTGACCGTGGACTGTCCCTGGCTTCAAATATTACACGCCAGCCGCTTGGCCAGCCCAGTTCACTGTGTTTGTCGCCAGCTGAAGGGAGCAGGAAGTGGCCCGGCCAGCTCTGTGTGTGTCAGCGCGGAGATGGGCCCAGGTTGAGCCAAAGTGCAGGGAATTGCCTCTCACCCACGGGGAGGCCTCCAGGGGTCCCCCACACGGCCCCGGCCCAGTCGTGGTGGCCCCAGTGCCTTTGTCCTGCGTATGACAAAGGGGGACAGGCTAACCCAAGTGACAGCCTCGGAACCGTCTCAGCCCAGCTCCCCTGGCAGCCACCTTGGATCCGGCCCGAGTGCCGCCCCTAGATGATGCCTCTGGGGTCCATTCCGTGCCCCCGAGAGACAGGGGTGCTGTGTGGGGCAGCGCAGTGAGCTGGGGCCCCCAGGGTGCAGCCGGGCCTCCTCCGCAGGCCTCAGCACACGCAGAGTTTAGGGTGCTTCTTCCCACTACTGCGCGGTCCCCCGTTTCTTCCTTTCTTCTTTAGCTCTTTCCTGCACCCCCAGCCCCTGAGCCCTGCCCGTGCGTCCTCCCGTTCTGACTTCACACGACCCCAGGTAGCCGGCCGGGCCTCTCCCTCTTTACAAACAGGAAGGCTGAGGCCCAGAGAGGGCGGCCCGCTGGCCAGGACCCAAGACCGTCCTCAGGGCCCACCGTGAAGCCCCTTCCTTCCTGCGGCCCCAGAACCCTGAGTGCTTGGAGTGGGGGGCGATGAGGCCGGGGATGGGGTCCTCCCCTGGGAGAGGCTCTGGCTGAGCCCACCCCTGACCCCCAGACGTGGACGAATGCCTGGAACAGCGGGACCAGTGTCTCTACAACCAGCTCTGTGAGAACACGGCAGGCGGGCACCGCTGCAGCTGCCCCCGGGGGTACCGGACCCAGGGCCCCGGCCTGCCCTGCGTAGGTAGGAGACCCTGGCCCTCACGGGCCCTGGCGATGGCCCCTGGCCCTCAGGCAGTGGTATCCGTGGCTGAGGTGCTGGTGACTTCTGAGACCTAGCAGGCCCTGGAATTTTGCTTTATGCTGCAGGCCACCTTCCCTAGAGGCCAGCAGGGCAGGAGGACAGTGTCAGTGAGGTGGACCCTAGAGAGGCACAGGGAGTAGAAGGGACCCAAGTGACCACCCGACAGTAGGGCTGGGGAGCTGGGGAGGGAGCTTCTGAGCATAGACATGGAAGCCAAGAGGAGCACAACAGAGGGCTGGTGCAGGGGCAGCCTGTGTAGCATGTGAGGCATAAGGTTCCAGGGAGGCCTAAGTAACAGAGGCTGCAGGCAGCAGTGAGCCTTGAGCGGCCCTGGGTGACACCTGGCCTCTCTCTGCAGATGTCAACGAGTGCCAACAGTTGCCTGAGCCCTGCACCTACCAGTGCCACAACCTCCAGGGTAGCTACCGCTGTCTGTGCCCAGCGGGCTATACCCTCCTCCGTGACGGCAAGTCCTGTACACCGCTTGAGCGGCAGGGACAGAATGTGACCACTGTCAGCCACCGGAGCCCCTCAGTGCCCTGGCTGCAGCCCCAGGCCCCCTTCCTTGGTGGTTCTTACCATGCCTGGGTCTCCCTGCGGCCTGGCCCCGGAGCCCGGAGCAGTGTGGGCCGGGCCTGGTGCCCGCCTGGCTTCATCCGGCAGAACGGCGCCTGTGTGGGTAAGGCCGGGCCCTGTCACTCACAGGAATGCACTCCTGTGCCATCTTGGGCCCCCAGGCTGGACATGGGCACCCCCAAGAGCTCATGGTTAGGTGGGTGGCAGGTGGGGACAAGGAGGACAAAGTGGAGTGGACCTGCCTGGCACATGGTGGCGCCTCCCCGGCCCTGGTGACAAAAGCTGAGGCAGGGTGGTGTCTCCACTGTTTCTGAGCCCAGCAGCTGGGGTTGGGTGGGGCTGGGCCCAGAGTGGGCCACAGTAAGGGGCCCCGGGTGTGTGTGTAACTTGGTCTCTGCCCCGGCCCTGCCCCACACCCCGCCAGACCTGGACGAGTGCCGGGTTCGGAGCCTGTGCCAGCACGCCTGCCGGAACACCGAGGGCAGCTACCTCTGCCTCTGTCCCGCCGGCTACCGCCTCCTGCCCAGCGGGAAGAACTGCCAGGGTGAGCGGGCAGTGCCCAGACCGGGTGGGCTCTGGGCCGTCTCAGTGGGGTCGTGGGACCAGCAGGCGCCCTGGCCAGGTGGGACAGCTGATCGCAGCTGCGTGTCCCTGAAGAACTCTCCAGTGTCTGTGAGCCTCAGCCTTCTCCCTGAAGGGGGCTCACCCAGCACCCCTCCGATGGCTGGGGAGACCTGGGGGGTGGACACCACCTCTGCAGGTGGCCATGGCGTTGCCCTCTGGCTCTCACCTTTCTCACTGCTTCCTGCTTTCCAGAGTGGGGACAGAGCTGCCCCTTACCCTCTCCATGGACTGCAGGCACCTGGGTGGGAGATGACTGGTCCCCGTGCGCCCCACGCCCTCCCAGGCTCCCAGCTGGGCATGTCCTCGAGGGGTTGCTATGGTGCTCCCACCAAGTCCCAACCCCTGGACGGTGCTGAGGGTGCCAGGGGTGCCGGGGCCTCGGGCTGGGTCACCTAAGGCTGGGCTGCTGAGGACAAGGAGACGGACGGGACACTGCCCACTGGTCGGTCCACTTTCCCTGCCCACTCCCTCTATGGTCCCCACCTCCACCCGCCTCTGCCACCCAGACATCAACGAGTGCGAGGAGGAGGACGTGGAGTGTGAGCCCGGCCAGATGTGCTTCAACACCCGGGGCGGCTTCCAGTGCGTGGACACGCCCTGCCCTGACGCCTACCGGCAGGGCACCAGCCCCGGGTAAGGTGGCGTGGCTGGGCTGGGGACACCTCTTCCTGCAGGAGCATGGGTGCCCGTACGGCAGTGCCCACAAGGGTTACTGCTGCATGCCCAGCACTGTGACGAGGGCGAAAGGGGGCCAGAGTGGGGAGAGACTGAGACACACACACACACACACACACAGGCCCGGCCACAAACCAGAGGTGCACCCCAATCCTCAGGGTTCACAGGGACTCATGGGTTCTCACACAGAGGCGCACAGCTGGGCGTGGCGGCCCATGCCTGTGACCCCAGAGCTGAGGGAGGCTGAGGCAGGAGGGTTGAGCAGTTTGGGCCTAGCCGGGGCCATGTAGCAAGACCTTGTGTCAAAAAATAAAAAGGGCTGGAGATGTGGCTCAGTGGTACAGCCTCTCTGGGTTTGATCCCCAGCACCACAAAAAATAAAACTGTTAGGCTACACCAAGGTGCAGCTGAGACCACTGAGGCAGGCGGAGCTGAAGCAACCTGGACGACTTTATTGCTGACCAGGTCCGGCCGGGCCAAGGGCAGAGACCGCTGGCCCTGGGGCGTTTAGATGGGGGAGGGGGGTCGCCGAGTAGGGGCTCCAAGGCTGGGTGACAGACGGGGGTGGGTACCGGGGGCGCTGGCGGGCGCAGCACCTTCCTGGTGGTTATTCATGGAACCAGCTCTCTGCAGGGTGAGCTGTCGGGACGGTACCGGCTCCCTGCTGAACGCCGTGCCCGCTAGGCGCCAGTGGCGGATCTGCGTTGGGGAGACTTCTGTCTCCTAGTTGGGCGAGGGTCTAGTTCAGAGACCTGACAAAAATTAAAAAAAAAAAAAAAGGCACAGAGACTTGAAGACCCGAGACTGGGAGTCGCTGGGTCCCTGGACCTTAGGGGCCAGGAGCTGTGGCGCGGAGAGGCCGGCGTCCCGTCCCGGGCAGGGCCCAACTCCTCTCTCTGAGCCTCTGCCCCGCGCTCTGCAAAACCAGAGCTGAGACTCAGCCGACCGCGGGCCGGGGCGCTGGCTGTGTCGCCGAGGGGGACTGGGCCGAGGGGGACGCGCACCTCCCTGGCTCCCTCCGGCCTGGCGCTGCTGGTTTGGGCGGGGGAGGGGTGAGCACTGCGGCACCGTGCGGACCCAGGTGGCGACCGTGGCGCTCTGCCTGTCTGTCTGTCCGCCCGTCCGTGTCCCGCAGGACCTGCTTCCGCCGCTGCTCGCAGGACTGCGACGCCGAGGGCCCCGCCACGCTGCAGTACCGGCTGCTGCCGCTGCCCCTGGGCGTGCGCGCCCACCACGACGTGGCGCGCCTGGCCGCCTTTTCGGAGCCCGGCGTCCCCGCCAACCGCACCGAGCTCCGCGTGCTCCAGCCCGACCCGCGCAGCCCCTTCGCGCTGCGCCCCCTGCGCGCCGGGCTCGGCGCCGTCTACACCCGCCGCGCGCTCACCCGCGCCGGCCTCTACCGCCTCACCGTGCGCGCCGCCGCGCCGCGCCACCAGAGCGTCTACGTGCTGCTCATCTCCGTGTCGCCCTACCCGTACTGAGCGGGGCGGGGCGCGTGACCCGGACACGCGGGGCGGGGGGCGGGACGT
Organism: Dolichotis patagonum; assembly: GCA_004027295.1. Classification (NCBI taxonomy): domain Eukaryota; kingdom Metazoa; phylum Chordata; class Mammalia; order Rodentia; family Caviidae; genus Dolichotis; species Dolichotis patagonum. The sequence continues at coordinate 5,995 of PVJX010027044.1, read as the reverse complement.
CCCCTGCTGGTGCCCGCGCGTGCGTCAGCGGACCCTCGTAAGCAGCGGCCTTGACGCGGCGCCTGGGGCGCACAGCCCGCGGGCAGCGCCAGTGTCACCGACCCCGGAGGCGTCCCAGGCCGGGAGCTGGCCAGGAACGCGGGACACCTGACCCAGGGAGGAGGAGCTGTGAGGACAACAGGGGTCACCCTGGCACGGCCCTCCTGAACCCCGTGTGTGTTAGGACATAAAAACCGTGTTTTCTAACCCACGTGGTCTTTGTGCACGCTCTTTCCTGCGTGAGCAGGGGTCCTGGCGAGGAGGGGCCCCCACCCCACCCCTGCTAATAGCCCAAGAGTCAGAGTCCAGCCGGTAAACTTCCTCTGAAACTGTTTTCTATGAAATAAGAATACTGTGCGTGGCACCCCCTTCTCATCCCAGCGCTCGAAGGCCGAGGCAGGAAGATCGCCATGAGTTCCAGGCCAGCCTAGGATGCATAGTGAGTTCAAGACCAGTCTCAACTGCATAGTGAGGCCCTGTCTCAACAACCAAAACTTCCGCAATCCTCCTGGGTGTGTGTTTGAGTCATCTCTAGATACTTAAGATACCCAGGACATGATAAGCCTGTGTAGATCGTTGTTAGACCGCTGTTGAGGAAGTAACGGCGGGAAAACCGTAGGTGTATCATCAGTACAGACATAGCGGTGCTGATCCCAGTATACACATCGGCCGCTGTGTCAGCTTCTGGCTGCCCGGAGTCCTCTTTCCTGAGGGTCTTTTGTGCTGTCCTGGCTGCCTTGGTGTCCTGATAGAAACTTCTGCCTTTTGGTCATTATGACTTTGGGAAGAGCCAGAAGTTGTGAGACGCCAGAGGCTGGCCTTGAACTTGCAGCCATCCTCCTGCCTCAGCCTCTGGCTGCTGGGATGACAGGCGTGCACCACCAGGCCCAGCTCGTGTGTGTTTTTACCAGCCTGCCTCTCCGCTAGGTGGCGCTCAGCAGCGGCGGTCACCGTATTTCTCGTCATACCTAAAGACCCTCAGGAAAGAGGACCGCAGAACGCCTGCAGAAAGTATCCAGAAGGACGGGACAAAGTGGGCTCAAAGCAGGTGGCAGGATTTCGAGTGGGATTAAGGGCAATGTGTCCGTAATAAATTCTACAAAGCCACCGTGTATTTTGATGGCATGGGTGTCCCCGTGTGTGGGTGCGTGGTCCGACCTCAGGGGCAGCCCAGCAGGAGCCCGGGGCTGCTTTGTCCTCCCGCTCCACTGACCTTGCTCCCTGTCCTGGGCTGGTGACAGCCCTGCCTTGGTGACCTCCCCATTGCCAGCAGCCTCTGGGACCCCATGTCCTTGCACATGGTTCTGGGGCGGAGGGCTCCTCTGTCCCTGCTCCTGTCCTGTACGTGCTCCTTTCCTGGTACGTGCCACCGGGAAAGTTGTCTGAGTTATTTCCCTCTCCTGCTCCTCGGCGGTCAGCTGTCCACCTTCCAGCAATGCTGGGGGGAGCAGAGGACAGGTCCACCTCGTTCTCTAGACAAAGCGAGGAAGCTCCGGAAGGAGGTGAGACCCCACCATTAAGCTGGGAGTCTGGCTGGGCCACAACCACAGGGCACTTCTGCCTCCAGAGCTGGTTCCCTTCAGCCCTTTTCTCTAGAGGCCAGTAGGGGGCCGGGATGGAGCTCAGCGGCACAGCGCCTGCCTGGGAAGCGCAAGGTCCCGAGTTCAATTCTTGGTGCCAAAAAGCAAAACAAAACAAAAAGAAAATATTTTCAGCTTTGGGGACATCCAGTCTCTGTCACTTCTGACCTCTGCCTCAGAGGAGCAAAGGGAGCCTCAGACATCACACAGACAGGCGTGCTGTGCTCCAGTAAGACTTTATCTGTGGACACTTTCATGTCACGGTCCGTAGCATCTTTGCATGCTGTGGGGTTTTATTTTCTTTACTTATTTACTTTTGAGACAGGGTCTCACTATGCAGTCTAGGCTGGCCTTGTACTCACTATGTAGCCCACGCTGGCCCCAAACTCCTGGTGATCCTCCTGCCTCAGCCTTCTGAGTGCTGGGATCACAAGCGTGTGACACCAGCCTGGCTTATTTTTCTTTTGCTATTATACTTAGGATGGAAAGGCCACGCTTAGTTTGCACACAGCCTTTTACAAAAACAGGCGTGACCCGTGGGCCCTGCTGCTTAAATTCTGGGCTGGAGGAGGGCTGGGGAGGAGGAGGAGCCTCCACACCCCACTGTCCAGGGCCGTCCTCCTGGGGTCAGGGTCAGATCTTGCCTGCCGTCTGCTGGGCTGTTAATGTTTTATGGAAGCGGGGACTTTGCAGCCCACGGGGAGAGAGACGCTCACAGAGTTGGGGACCCGCAAAGGGAGGCGTCTGCTCTGCTCTTACCCTGCACCCGTGTCCCCCAGCCCCTTAGGTCCGTAAAACCTGTCTTGAACCAGCAGACCCGGCCCGTGAGCCCGAGCAGTGTAGCGCATGCGCAGAAGCAGTGTCGTGCACCTAGAAACGGTGGAAGCGGAGAGGACCCCACACTCCCTGCCCGCGGCTGCGCCTTCCTGCAAAACCTCTGCTTGCGGCCGCCACCTTCCTTGTCTCAGCTCACACAGCCAGGAGGGCAAGGAGGGCTCCAAGGCAGGATGAGGAGGGACCTCAGGAGTTCAAAGAGAATGTTGTGAGGCACGGTGGCGCTCGGGAGGCTGAGGCAGGAAGGTTGCAAGTTTGAGCCGGGCCCCAGCAATTGAGGCAGTTAGCCAGACCTTGTCTGAAAGGAGCAGGCTGGGGACGGCGGCTAAGTGTGAGGCCTCACATGCATGCTGCGGCTACAGCCAGCGCTAGAGGGGTGTTTCCTGTGCCTGCCTTGCCCGCGTCATAGGCTAAGGGCTGCTCGGCCACCACCCCCTGATGTCACCAGCCCCCTCGTGCCACTGACCCGGGCGCCTCTGCACACGGAGGGGGCGGAGGACAGTCCCACAGGTCACTCATTAACCCCCTGATGCAGCTTTTCCAGGAATCTGGCCCACAGGACTCCGTGTCCCTCTGGGTGGGGACTGGAACCTGGGGCCCAGCAGGAGGTCACTCTCCACTCCAGGGCCGCTGCCCAGACCTGGAAGGTAGCAAGTTTTGAGGTGGCTGCAGGGCGAGGTCCTTGGGGGCTCTGTGTACTCAGGCCCCGGCAGGACCAGGAGGCGCAGGGCCCTTAGTGGCAGGGGACACAGGAGGAGCCTCGCCAGGGTCAGTGGTCAGGCCAGGAAGGGACTCAGAGATCAGTTCAGGCAGCAGAGTAGAGGGTCAGAGCCCTTTTTTCTTTTTTGTGACAGGGTCTCTCTGTGCAGCTCAGCTGGCCTTGTGTTCACGGGGCACATGGGTATGTATAGGTCACAGCATCTTAGACATGCACCTCTGGTTTAGATTAAAATTTAAATGCACCATCAGTGAAGATTATCTCAAGATGCAGCCGCCTACAACTTGTCCCATCATGAGCAGTACAATGGCACATGTACACAGCGATGTGTTTTTGAATAAATAATCACAGGGTTTATTTTTAACGTTGGGAAAATTTCGGAAGTTATAAATAAATAGCGACAGACCATGCTCACAGGCCGAAAACCATAGCAGTGTTTATACGCTCACTTCTCACAAGCTGATATGTGGATTTATTTCAGTCACCAGTCAAAATTCCAGGAGGCTTTTAACGTAAACTAGTGCCACTTTTCCTTCTCATAGGGACAGGAACAGACATAGTAGAGCAGAATCGCAGCCTGGGAGGTTTACTCCAGTGGCGTGGCTCAGGCAGAAAGATAGATAAATGAGGGAACAGAACAGAGTAACCAGTCAGACCTGGATTGGTCAGGGCAATTAATTTGCAAGAAAGGTGTCCACCACATTACGTGGGGGAAAGTCAACTAGAAATTGATACAGGAGAGAAAAAGAACCATCAAAGAAGGGTAGGTCCCAACTATTTGGACTCACGTCTTTTGGTTTGGTTTGGTTTGTATGAGACGGGGTCTTATGTGTAGTTCAGGATGACCTTGAACTCACTACGTAGCCCAGGCTGGTCTTGACCTTTTGGCGATCCTCCTGCCTCAGCCTCCCACGTGCTGTGATTATAGGCACGCACCACTACGCCTGGCTATGATTTATGTTCTTAAAGAACTTTCTGGCCTGGCTTGCATGAAGCCCTGGGTTCAACTCCAACTCCCAGCAAAACAACAACAGAAGCCTCTCTGGCTGTTGGAGGCACCCAGAGTAAGCAGGGGACATGATCACGGTCTAAGAGAAGGTGGGAGATGGGGTGGCGAGGAGGGGCACAGCCTGGACATATTCAGAAGACACAAATGCCTGTGAATAAGGAGCTGGCTGCCTCAGTTTCTCCACCTGGCTGGGCCTAGGTTCTGCAGTGCTGGGGCGTAGGGGCGCAGGGTCCCGGAGGAGCCCTAACCTGGGCGCAGAGGGGGCAGGCGAAGGCCAAAGGTCACCCAAGGGCCATGTCCCACCCCAGACCCGAGAGCCAGTCTGCAGGGTGAGGGCCGGGATGTCCCTGGGTTTGCAGCAGGTGGTGAAACACAGCTCAGCCGGGAGCAGACAGGTCCCCCGCACCTGATCTCTGTCCCTACACCGGCGTCCAGCCTGCTGCTCTGTGTGCAGGGCCACTGCTGGCCATTCGGGCCCTTGTTTCTTCCCTGGAGTGGGTGACCTCACTGCCCCTCATGGTACCAGTGCCCGTGTGTCAGGAAGACCCATGCCCGGGCCCAGGGCTATTTCTGCAGCAAGTACTGAAGGTCCCTGCCGCCCCGAGGTTTGGGTCAGAGCACTGGGCACCGGACTCTGGTCCCGTGGAGCTGATTACGTGCTGTGTGACCCTGGAAGGTTGCACCCGAAGTCTTGGGTTCCCACATTTCTCTCCTGCTCCCCACTTCTTCGTGGTCCTGTGGAAGGATCAGCCCTGGGTCTCCCTGTCTCACCCCTGGGTACCCAGACCCACGTGGCTCATCTGGTCCCCCAGAATCTGGGGCCACATGTGGGCTTGGGTGCCAGAGGTGAGGAGGTCCTAGGGTCTCGAAGCTGTGGCTTCACGAGGAAAGCAGAGGTGCCTGTCCCCTCCCGGAAGGACTCAGCTGCCTTCGGTTCCGGGCGGAGGCTTCAGTTACCAGGTGTTGGCGGGACAGTCACCAGCAGGAAGCATGAAAGCTGGATTGGTGACTCATGGCGACACCAGGGAGGGAACGGTGCCCAGCCCAAGTTCAGAGCCAGCGGAGGCCTGGGGCTCATCCCTTCTTGATGCAGTTCTGTCGGGAGCCATGGCCTTGGGGGTCATCCTGGGTCCTGCTGGGTCCCTGGGTTGCCAGGCTGGGTGACCATGCTGGGAGCCATCGGATGTGACAGCCCTTTCCTGAAGGCCAGACAGTGGTCAGGACTCCCAATTTCATTTCACAAGGGAGAGGCGTCACTGGCAATTTCAGCCTTCCCCGCGTCCGCGGGGTTCGCAGTGGGCAAGTCTCTTTCTTGCTCACTGTTTACTGGTGCCCTGAGGAACTTGGTGAAGTGCCAGGCTTTGGGGAGACAGCCAAGCACTGCCTTCTGCAGCCAGGCAAGCACCCCGGCCTTTGGGCGAGGCAGAGGCCCCAGGGGTGAGTGCGGGGGGCGAGGGAAGGACGGCTCCGCGGGCTGCAGAAGGGCGTGGGACGCGGGCACCGGATCAAAGCGGCACCCGGCTCTCCCAGCCAAAGCCACTTTCAACCCCACCAGGGCCTCGGCCAGGCTGTCTTGCAAGACGGCTGTGGTCACCCTGCCAGGGGCGCAGCTTCGCGCCTCTGCCGCGCTCCCAGACGCCTCCAGTTGCCTGCCTGAGCCGGAGCCGCCCCGCCCGGGCTGGGCTGGCGCTGACCCCGGGCGCCCGCGCGGGGCGGAGAACGGAAAGGGGAGGGGCCGGGGCCGGAGGAGCCGGGGGAGGGACCCGGGGAGGGATCGGGGCGGGGAATGGGAGGGGAATTGGGAGGGGCCTGGGG